>JAPYYS010001354.1:0-66551 GCA_030522525.1 Campopleginae sp. 14b
GCCCGCCCGATCTTCCTCCTTGTTACGAATTGTTTGCTTGGCTCGTTTGACGCTTTGCGATTATTAGTCAACCGTTACGAAATGATTAACGGCTCTTGGGGAAAAAAAAAAAAAATTTTAACATAAACAGAAATATTGAAATTGAATTGATTTTTTTTCATTAAATTGAATAAATTGAATGAGAATTGAACAAAAATTGATAATATTAATTAAAAATATTGAAAAATAAAAATAAAAAATGAAAATTTTCAATTTTTTTCGAAAATATGGACCGAGGAGGATCGAATGAAAAAATCAATGAAATTTGGCCGGAATGAGTTCGAGGTCGATGGGAATGCGGTAGCGTGAGAAATGTTTGAATTTAGTGAGCGACCACGTATATCCTTCGAGGAGATACTCGATACATTTCACTAGCCCAAGGATTCCGCGAGTGTTTCTGCGGTTGGAGTTAACCTCGGGCGGCTCCCAAGCAGCGTTCAATATTTTGCCTCGTTTACCTCCAAATGATAAAACGGTACAAGGAAATAAATAAAAAAAAGCTCGAGCCAAACGAAAGAGGGGAGAAAAAAAGAGACAATAATGGTGGATGATGTTGAAGGATTTCTTTGGAACGGCGATAGTCGTAAGGAAAAAAATGTCGAGAGGGATTGAGGCTGCGATCTCTGTAGCGAAGGATCGATCCAAAGATTGCATTAAATTCTTAGACACTCGGAGAATGAGGCAAATCTTAAAAATGTATTCTCACACGTTGATAAATTGAAGTTGAAGTTAAATCGAGTCTTTTTCCTTATCGACTGATTTGCCTTGGCCCTGAGTCGCCGCAGTAAATCTTCGTGATTACTGGCCAAGGCTCTAAAATAATTGAAAAACCGAGTCAGCCGAGACACACAGCTGACTCAAATCTCTCACTCGAGCTCCGCGGTCTCCATAAGTACAAATGTTTCGAAAGTCGCGAAAGACGGAGTGGAAAAATAAGAAATTACATTGTGCATGAGGCGATAAGTGAGAGCGAGCGAGGAGCTCGTTCGCGGTTCGTAAAACCCGGTAGCTATGAATAATACTAATGCAGGATAGTTCCTAATGTGGCTGTGCCAATCATTCGAGCGTCTTATAGTGGCGCGGAGTCTAGACGTGGCGGTGAACGATTTATCCGGGAGTCGGAGGCAAAACTCGAGTCTCTATTAGCATAAATGGTTTATTTAGTTTGTTGAGGAGGGCGGACTCGAACGTGCGACTTCTGACTGGTGTGTGCTGCTGAGACTGCGCGATTTGTATCGATGTCTCGGTCGAGCGTTGAGATCGAAGCAACTTTATCTCGCGCTCACCTCGTCGCGGAGTGATGAATTCCGCGCTTCGGAGGTCGTACAATATCTCGTGGAGCAAACGATCTATATAAATAAAGTTAGATGAATGGCAAGCTATTGACGATGTGAACGGTGATTCTTTACGTCGGGAAACATCATGGCTCGTTGTAAACATTTGAGACAACGTAAACGGGGCTGTTGAAGAAAAAATTTGATTTTTAAATCAAATTATTTTTGCATCCTCAATAAAAAGCGAAAAAAAAGGGAGGAAGGATGTTTTTATTTCCGCATGAGGTTCCTGGAGTCTGAATCTTTGAGAAACGAGCCCGGCAACGGTTCGAGGATCGTAATGGTCGCTACAAAGATCCAGACCATCCGCTTGGCGGCGAAACACACAAAAGCCCATTGAGTGCAAGATCAAGAGTAACTCGGCGCGGTGGTTAAAATAAAAAAGAAATTACGGGCGGTGCAGTCGACAGGTGGGCAATGAAATAATGAAAATTGATAGGTAAAAAAAAGCGGTGCGCCCGTTAGTCTTTTATATTCCGAGGAGATGGTAGCATTTCCGTTGGCAAAAGCTTAAGCGCGCGAGGTCGAGGTTAGCCCGAAGGGGGTCGTCTTGTTCTCTATCGTCGGCGCAAATGAGCATCTCCGGAGAGTTATTTCGCCTCTTTTTATCGTTCACGAGAGCTGCACATATCCCTTAAGACAGGATGTATACATGTATCGAGAAGGGTAATGTAGAATGGTGTATTTGTATGTGTATTTGTTGCGTATAGAGCACTTAACTCGTGGGGCTGAGATATCGCGTTACTCCGCTATTTTCCGGGAGTGCTGTCGGTGGGCTATGTGGCTAGGCGTAAACACATATAGACTGATCTTCACTGGAGTCATATAGAGGCAGCAGAGATAGGGAAAGAAGTGTGGCTGGTGGCTATAGAGATCGGGCGGGGTCTGGCCAGGACTCACCTATGTAGTAGCCCGTCGACTGTTGAGCTTGTGTCATGATGCTCTTGTTGGGGGGACGTTAATGCAGAGACGAGGATATAATGCATGTAGCGGAATGCGCGAGGATTCTACGGAATAAGCCGCGGAGCAGAGAGTTGATGCGGACGCGTTTTATATGCCCGCCAGGCGCCTTTTCCTCTTGCATGACCATATACAGAGGGAGACAGAGATAAGCCGTCCCGAGAGAGCGAAAGAGAGAGGAGAGAGCGAGATAATGTATCGGCAGGATCACACATAAAACGGGGAAGAAGAGGAGCGAGTCTTCGTGCGTGATCCTGATGCTCGAGGCGAGGCCAGCAGATGTTGATGTGCGCCTCGGTTCATCAGGCTTTTTGCCTTTATCCTTGGCGTGTACACACATACCTTGGTCTACGTGTGTGCACGCCTTGTCCTCGGTTCGTCCGAGATCTTTACTCTTCTTCCTTTCCACCCTGAGGCTGCTGCTGGTATGCGTGTGTGTACGGTTTTCTTGGTCGCGTGAAGAGTAAACGAGGTGAGCGAACTGTGGGCGTCCTTGCCCCGGGGGATCGAGGAGCGGAGAGCCTCCCGGGGTACACGAGACTGACCTCTTCGGCGCAGGAGCATGCGGTATATATACCAAACGATGCACTTTGCCAACACATACCTCTAACTATTCCCTCCAGCGTCTACTGTACTTTGATCCTCATCCTCGTACGTTCTGCGCGCGCTCCTTCACAGGGATCCCGGAAATTGCAACAACTCCAAACTTCTCGACGTTATTCCTCTTCCGTTGATTTATCCTTGACGTCTCGTTCCTTCGCGATCATCATCCTCATCAATGATTTTCGTTTGGCATCTCTTTGCTGCAACTTGAGCTGACACTGACGTATGGAAATCCCCTCATTGCCAGCCAATCGCTTTTATTTTCTCTCTTTCACGCCCACACACTGGCCTAGACTCCCGGAGGAATAATGGATCGATCACCCGGTTCGTGTTTTTCGTAAAAAAAAAAAAAAGAAAAAAAAACATTGCCTCTCGACGTAACGGCGATCGCAGCTCGTTTATCCAAAAATTGACCCAGTGACACAGTTCGGGGCTCTGCCAGGGAGTTTAATGACTTTCGGATCGTTGGGGCTCGTCGAAAGAGAATCGGCAGGTGTATACTCGGAGGATCCTTTTTCGAGCAGGCCTCTTGTCGCTATCGCCTCGTGTGGAGACTCACCGGTTAACCCAGGTCAAGATTGCTACCTGGAGCAGGCGCTATACAATTTCGTATTTCTTCGCTCCGGCGAATAAGCCCTCTCGGTTATATATATATATATATATATATCGAGGATCCCTCTCGCTTCTTCTCGTCTTTTTATTCTTTCGGTACGAGGCCCACCGAACGATCTTTGCGCACCTCAACGGGCTAACGGCTCCAGCGATCTTCTGGTCCAGGGACCCCCTCGCGCAGCTGAAATCCTCCGGTCGCTGAACAGTGCGAGGTCCCGATGAGAGAGAGAGAGAGAGAGAGAGAGAGAGGAGGAGGAGAATCGTCGAGACACGCGATGGTGAAAGCGAATAATTGCATAATCAAATTCAATTAGCACGCACGAAGGTCCGGTCCGGCGGTTAATCTCGAAACGTTGGAGTACAGTGGTGCCCATAATGTATGTATACTCCGCCCAATGTGGTGGCACATCGTATAAATCGTGATAAAAATAAAAAGAACATTTGCCACATTATTCACCGCGTTAAATTCGTCACCTTACGCCCTTTTCATTGTGAGCTATAGATTTATGCACGAAACTCCATATACGAGACTCCGGCATAGGATAAATTATTTTAAATCGTATACTTCACCGTCCGATGCCAACATCCATGCTGATCCAGTTTTCTTCAAGTTCTAATGAGATCCGGACCGTTCCAGAGGTTTATTCAAATCACAAATACCCCATTTTACCATTCCACGGATGATTATGGCGAATCGCCTACATATTATCGCGTTTCACGAGCCCCAACTATTAAAAACTAATTCTCTCGGGCACACAGAAAAAATCGATTCTATTTACTTCGCTTAATCGCCTCCCCACCCGAGCAGTTTCACGTTATATCCTCTTCTGTATGAACGCTCGCGTATGTGTGTGCAGTGTCCCTCACAAGAATTATGGCCGCTATATATTAGGCATAACAGAATATATAATTATACCGATCATTGAGATCGGGTTCATCGGTCTCATCTCATCGTTTATCGTCCTATGGGCTCAGGAGCATCGGACCAATGAAAACTACACTTTTTAATCATTCGCAACGTTATTATTATGTATTATAAGAAATAGAAAATATTGAGCCTCGTTATAAAAGGATGAAATTATTTAAGACTATCATTACCTTTAAAAGGTCTCCTGCTTACTCCTTTCCCATTAGGATACTCTTTTTAATACTGTACTAATTGCTACACGAGTCATTAATGATTTTATACTTGGCGACAATTATACGACGACACTGAAGATCGCAACGTTGGGCGACAACGAAAAATACCTTTTTCTATTATTTTTTTCTTCAATTCTAAAAATTATGACAATTTTATCGATTTTTCTTTTTTGAGCTGAAAAAAGAAATGATTTTGTTTTCTTGAGTAAATATTACATAAGAATCGTGAGATCTGGTGAAGAAAAAACTGAATTTCGTTGCATACCAACGAGCCAAACTTGAGCGTAATACAATCATTTTATCCCTAGACTAAAAATTATTGTAAGCGCATTAGAATGTAATTATCTCGGAGGCTGAATCAGCGACGACACGAGACTCGATTTAATTCTTCTTGTCATTGACGTGCCAAAGTGTAGTCTCGTGGCTGCGATCCCTGCGATTGCTATCGCTCCAAAAATTCTCGTAAATTGTGCATGGACAGCGTTACGATGCCTCGGGACGATTTTATTATATCGGAAAAATTTAGTGCACCGATCCTGCGATAAACATATTTTCACTCTCCTCTCTCTCCTCTCAAGACTTTATCGAGCGCTCTCTATATACTCGCGAGCCAACATCTTTAAGCGTCTATGTATAAATATAGACGCAAAGAAGAAAGAGCCAAGCTCTCTTTCCGGGCTGGGCTCCGAGGAGCAAACTCCCGTCGAGAGTTGCTGCTGCTTGCTGGCTATGATGCCGCGCCTCTACGTCAAGGCGGATGTGGCTCCTCTATCCGTTCCCGTTCGAGAATCCAGTTGTGGTTTGCCTCGTTCGTAGTTCGCTTCCTCCCTCTCGCTCTTCACGCTTCGGACCTGACTTATCTTTGCGAAAGATGCAACATCCTTTTTGCCCTCGATATATATTTATTACGCGTTCAAATAATTTATTAAAAAATCCATCGCTAGAAAAAACAAAAATAACTGGAAAAAAATATTTTTTTAAAATAATTTTCGATCATTTTTCCATCAACGTCTTTCGCTCATGGATTAAAATGCACAAGATTCGACATTGTACAGGACAGTAGAGGGAAAAAGTGTCGGAACCAGAAACGAGGCGCATATTTGTATTTTATTTTTTGTTGTCCTTTAATTCTGGAAATCCGTTGGATTGGCTGGAAAAAAATGTAACAAATAAGTTGATACCCGATTTGGAGGGAAGTTGCGGTCGTGGAACGAACGGATATGGCGCTAAGCAAAATCAAGATGTGAATCTGGGTAACGGCTGATATTCATGATCGTTCTCTCTCTCTCTCTCTCTCTCTCGTGACTCGTGACGGAGGAAAGACGAGAAGAAGAGGAAAGATCGAGCTGCTGTTGGCTGGAGAGAAAGATCGAGAGGAAAATGCATCCCGCAGCGTATGTAAATATAAATCGGCGCAGGGGGAAAACGAAGCAGAAGGACGAGAGCTCGCCTCGTTTCTGTTATTAGTGGCATTTCACGAGGTTGCATAAAAATCCGACTGGCAGAAATGAAATGGCGTGTCCCGGCGGCAGGACGTCGCTGTTTTTGGTGGGGGAAAGAAAATGCATTCGCAGAGCTCCTGAGACTTATATATCCAGCTCCTATATACCGGCGATCCACGTAATGATCGCAACTGTCTTTGCAAAAGACGCAATGCAGAAAGAGAAAGAGAACTTACCATATTGGTATGGTGTTGTGCGGCACAGAGACACAGTGCCCTGACTACTTGGACGAACACACCGGCTTAACGAGCTGTCTGTTGTCGTCGTCGTCGCGTAACTCGCCACTCTCGCTCCGATAAGCTCAGCAACCATCCACGAACACGAGAATATGACTATTTATTCATACTTCTCACACACGCACACAGACAGACACACACTATTTTGGACTTTTGACTGTTTACGTCTCGATTATTACGAGTAATTACGATCGATTCACATCGAATTTCGAATTTTAGTGAAACATACACTGAGAAAACTGTTTTTTTATAATAAAGAAATATATTTAGTTGGTAATTTGACTCAAACGTTCATTAACTGTTACGAAATTTGTTAATGGTCAAAAAATATATTTGTTATCACGATGAAATTTCATTGGCATGGCAAAAAAGGTTACGTTTTATCGAATGATTCATTTATTAACTATTAACAAATGTTTATTTCAGACAATCGCGAGAAGCTCAAATAAATGATTAATTAACTGTTAAAAAACATTTATTTCGTCGTATCCAGCTTAACATTTTTTAGCAGTTAACAAATCCTGGTACATATAAATAAATAGTTTCCTCAGTGTATTTTTATTATTTTAATCGATTGCGAATTAAACTCAAAAGATTAAATCGCACATTTTATACAGTCGATTGAATTAAAAAAAATTTGTTTATTTTTTTTTAAGGAGTTGAAATGAGTGGAAAAATAAATAATGCAAATTGGGCGGTGATCAGTGATGCTGCGAATTTTTATTCAGAACACTTTCAAGCGCAGGATGTTAAAAGTGTGGGATTTTGAGAACGAAGTAATTTGAAGGATCGCTCGCGTGTGTGCGATGAGAAATTAATTTGTCATCGCGTCTCGTGGTCAGATCGAAAGGTCTGATAATGTTAAGCATAGTTGTTATGAATCGACTGCGAGAAATCCTCGTGTCCATAAGCCTATGAAAAGTTTGAAGTAATCGGAAAAATATCTACGGAATGAACGATTAAGAATGGTTGGTACAGAGTGAAGAATTATAGCAAGTTGGGATTAAGAGGTGTGCAGTTATCGGTGGCAACGCGCGTTCGATGACGTTAGCAAAGTCCAGGCTCATTTATCTGGATCGAAGGTCTCCTCCTTCATAGAAGTGTTTCCGAGGAATAGCGGGCATAAATGATTTACATTTCGCACGCTCGTTGGCATGAGACTAGTTGAACGCGAACGTGGACGCACCTCGTTTCGTATATAAATATGCTCGAAGGAGAATTAAATGCTGAAGAGATACCGGCTTTTCTATTTCTCTCGTGCTTCCCGATCGCGGTTTTTCGATCGCGGTCCCGAGACCGACGAGATTTCAATTTCCTCTCTCGGTAAGGTTGCTCCGAGAAACTCGATCGCTGTCACGCGTTATGGCGTTCCTTTAGTCCCAAGCACACCGGACTTGGGTTGTGCGCAACAGCGCGATCCGGTGATCGCCGGATAAGTGTGTCGCATCGTTTCGCACCGAGAATTTATCAATCTCGCTCAAGTTATTAATGACGTTTGCGCATTGGATTATCGAGCTTGTCCACACGCACCTCAGCACACAAACACATTGATCATGTGTATTGAACGAGCACGCTCATAGGCTTACACGATATTTCACAAAAGTGTGCGTCATCGGAGAATTTTTTCTTATGCTCCGTCGACACGAACCTCAAGATAAAGTTAACGGAGGACTTGCCAGTACAAACATGCTAATCAGGGCGAGGTTCACACGCTCCATAAATAAATTTCGCTCTCGAGTACTCCTGAGAATTGCATTAAGAATATTGCCATTCAATACGACCGCACAGTCGCTACGGATTCTTTTCTTTTCAATTAGTAACTCGCAAGACATCGCGATCCTCGTAGACTTAAAAGAAAATCAAGCAAAAAACCTCGTTCTGAGTGAATTAAGTTCGAGAAGATCGAGGCATCCCAATAAAAACGTCCCAGCTTGTTGCTTGCTCGTCACACCCCAATATTTCGACGTGACAGTCACTTGGGGTGTCTCACCCCCACCCGACTTTGACAGACGGGAAAAAAAAATGAAAAATTCCGGAAAACGATAAAATAAAAATACCACAAAGTAGTTTCAACCCCGAACTATGCTCGATCAAAATTTCAATCAATTAAACTCATTTTTACTATGAGAAAAAAATTGCCAAAAAAAATCTGCGTTTTCTTGAAAAAAAAACCATTTTTTTGAAATTTCTATGAGGATCCTGCCGGCTCGGGTGGAATTTCCCGGCCCATGGTGACTATTGAGGGTTGAGACCACAGGTTCGCGTGATCGATTCGCGAAACGAAATTGAATCCGACGGATTCGGAGCAAACTTTTCGTACACTCTGGTACAAGAAAATTCAGGATCTCGACGTTTGGCAAAAACCTATACATTAGCACGTCAACAAAAGAGCGTGTGTACATATTTACAAATATATATACGTAAAGGCGATGGAATATTCAAATGCGATTTTATCGTCGAATCTCTCGGTACTTGGCGGCAAATTGCCGGAATAAATAGTAACGTGACGAGAATTTAACGCGACTCTCGTGCCTCGTTGAACACTTTGCTATGTACTTTATATAGCAAGCAGTAATAATACATAGGCATATGTATATTTGCTTGTATCTCTTGGCCAGAGACAATCTCGAAGAGTTGTCTTTGCGGCGCGCGCGTTACAATCGCCTAGCGCGAGTGTGCAACGAAAAACTTGACTCGTAAGTTTCGATCGTGTATAAGATCTCGTTGGCGCGCGATCCGAACGGCCAAGCGTATATGAAAATATATAGTTATCGAGGAGAGAGAGAAAATAATCGATCGTTTGATTGCTATCGCTCTCGCTACTTATAGAGCCCAATTTTCTCGCGCTAATACCTTTTTTTCCAACAATTGTAGTCATTTGTTGCCGCCTCCTTTTTTTTCTTCCGTCACAACCGTAACGTACAAAAAATATGTTAATAAGGATATTCGATTGGCGTGTCTCGATCATCGATATTATTTCTTCCACGGCTGTTGAGCTGCAGGGAAACGGGCGGAGGGAAAGGGACACAAAATTATTGCGAGTTGCAGTTAATGTGTTAATATTTCAATAATATACATTATTTTTTATATTTAAAAAATTTATTTTATCACATAAATTTGTACGTTACTCTTCATTTTATTTTTTCATATTTCTTCAATTTATTCAATTGGATTAATTTTTATTTTATTAGTTTTTATTATATTTTATTAATTTTTATCGTGTCTTATTGATTTTTTCAATTTTATTAATTTTTTATTAAAAAATAAATTGATAATGTGCATAAAATACGTTAATAGTGCGAAGGGATGGAAAATGATTACGAGTGCACAGAAATAATATTTCTTTGGATAATCTGCTCGAGTGCGCTGATTATTTGGTGGTTTTTGTTTAAAGAGATTTAGCAGTAAACGAAGCTCCTTTAGGAATTGGCATACATAACGTTTTTCTCACTTTTAGCCCGAAGCTTGTGCTCTCATCTCGCGAAGATGACCCGAAGACAAGATTTTCTGAGAAGCGAGGAGCTTAGCTCGCTTCTGCAAAGTGTAATAGTCGGCCTGCCGGCTGTTCTAGTAACTGCGGCAAAGTGTATTAGCCGCTATAGATATAGAGAGTTGTATACGCGGGACAGAATGACTGTCGGTCCGCAGAAGACTCCGAGTCCGCGAGCTACGCTCCGCAATTTCCGTAAATACACACTCAAAAGGAACAGCGAACCGCGATCTTCCCCTTTAGCTGGTAGATCGTACTCCTCTCGTTCCGTCTCTCGATATCAAGCTTAGAGTCACAAAGGCGTATGGGGAGAAGAAAATAAGCATTGAAAAAGCCTTGCTCGATTTTTATCCCATGGATTTCGATGCAGAATCGAACGCGCGCGCCTACGCCGAACAACACCGAGAGACGAACGAAGAATCAGAGGTAACTGAAAAATGAACTTTAATAGTCCGAGCTCCGGGCGCTACAGTGGTAAAGAGAAATCAAAAGAAACAAAACAAGCAATTCTCATCCATCGTCAAACACATCTTTGAAAATTGTAAAGATCCTTCTTCAGCATCGGCACTATTTCCAATAAGCCTTTTGACTTGGTCCCAAGTTATAAAACGGGACAAAATGTCTCGGAGGTAAATCTGCGGAATCCTTCAGTCAAGAACCGCCGCCGCCGTATACACTTTTTGTCACGTCCAAGTGTGTGTGTGTGTGTGTGCACATCGAAAAAGCCCTCGGTCACCATAAAATCGATTCTTGGCTGAACACCATTACGCCTCCTCGAACCGCATTTTACACCGTAAGACTCTTTTACCAATTTCTCAAAATTGTTCGCGGCACGTTATCCAACGAGAACCTCGTATTTTCTTGACCGAAAAAAAAAAACTCTACCTTGATCGATCTTCCGAATCATTTTCGCAGTCGAATCTGTTCGAGACTAAAATTTCTCTATCGAACAACTTTAATCGATGCCTCAATTCGACTTTTCAAAAATTCGTATTCCTTCGATCAAGTCAGCAAATTAATCTCGAAACCATACTTTTTAGGGGTTAAATATCCTGAGTAATCGATTACGATCATTTTGAAAATTAAAAAATGAAATTTTATTGCCGAAAAGTAGCCAAATTGTGGAAAGGAATTTAAAAAGCTTCTTAATACGTGAAATTTTCGTGGGTTCGAATTTGCAACTGGACTTTTCAAAAATTTGTATTTTTTCTATGAATGCATGAAATCAATCTTGAAACCATACTTTTTAGGGGTAAAACATCCTGGATAATCGATTGCGATGATTTTGAAGATTGAAAAATGAAATTTTATTGTTAAAAAATTGGCGAATCGAAAAAAGGAGTTTTTGTGGGTGGAAATTTGCAACAATGTGGTGTCTCCCGGTCAAATCGATGAAAAAAATAAAAAATTGCTCCGAAACGAAGTGGAGAGCGTGTTAAAATGGAAAGTGGAACTTTGTAGTTTGAAAAAAAAAAAGATGCAGAGTGGGGTCCGAAGCTTTTTTCGTATTTGATGTGAAGCGTGTGTTGCCGGAGCGTTTGCAGTTTGCAGTCGCCTCAGCTCGTTAGTCGAGGCACCTCTTGCTATGTACTTACATGCCAGGCGATGGTTAAAATACGTTCTGCCTGGTTGGGAATCCACCGGGTCGAAGAGTCTTCCTGCGCGGAGCTCCAAAGCAGAGAAAGAGAGTGCGAAAGAGTCTCGATATTATAACATGGCAAGGTCTGGTCACGGTGCTCCTGGATATTCACCTGCGCACCGTTTTCTGCATAACTGCAATTCGCTCTTGCACTCAATCCGACTAATTTTATCGTTGCCATTAAACAACAAAGGAGAGCGACTCATAGAAAATTGTTAATAAAATTGAAATCCATGTCTATGACGTAAAAAAACGTGACGAATGTAAAATAAAAAATGACGAGCACATTTGAGACTTTCGGGAGAAAAAAAAAATTCCGAACTTCGTATTAGCATAAAAAACGGAGGGAGGGGGGCAAGAATTCTTATGAAACGTAATTGAGATTTTTTGAGGATAAAAAGCGCCGGAACGATGTCCAAATTGATGTTTACAATAGCACAAAGTTACACCGCGACCTTAAAAATAATGAATTGCTCAGTGGAATTTCGTAAGATGTTCCCCATTCCCATGAAAACCATACGTCCCAAGTTTTCTTCGTTAAAAAAAATATTTTTGACGTTTCATTGAAATTTCAATGGTTTCAAATGATTTTTGTATTTTTTTTTGTTCTTTTGTAATAAATTAAAAACGATGATGACAATGATATCGCGTCGTAATGGTAAAACGAGTGTAATGAGAAACGACGAAATCGGGGGACTGATGAAACGTCGCGACGGCAACGATTATTTTACGATGAGGCACAAATGGGCGGGAAATTCTCGTTACATAGATAGGAAGTCGTGGGATCGTCCTTGTCTTTGCTCCCGCGGCCCCCATTGTTCCCAGTGAAGAATCCTCGCGATATAATGTGTTACACTCCTTATTTTTCCACATGTCTACACCAACACATAGAGCATGTGTATTCGTGTATTAATACGAAGGATCGAAAGTGGTTTAGTTTGCCAGACTCGGGAGATACCAACGAGAAGTCTTAGAATTTTAAATGTAGCCTCGTTTGATCGGATGCCCTCGGTAACCCAGAGAACGAAAGTAGGATTGTGTATTATTGGTTATGCGACGAACAAAAGCCTTTGGGGATTACGTGGCGAGAAGAATTTTTTAATCAAGTTTTAAAAAATCTCTAATCGCGAATTTTTATGGCAATTTTGATTTTTTTTTTATTTATTTTTTTTTGTTGTTTTGATTATTCTGCCATTTTTGGGATCAGGGAAAAAATGAAAAAACATAATTACGTAGGTCTGTGAAGAATTATTCGTTGTAACGAGCATCGGAATATTTTTTTTCGATCGAAAATCCATCGTTAAATTTTAGTGAACTAAACAAATGAGCGTAATAAGCAAAAACTTTCTCCAGCTCCGAAGGAGACAGACCGAGAAAGAGAGAGAGAGAGAGAGAGTTACTTTGCAAAAATGTATCCTTGGGCATTCTGGTTTTGTTGGCTCGTCGAGATCGAACGGTCCAAAAGGGAAAACGTGCTGGCCGACGATCGAAAACGGTTTCGGTTCGATAGATCAAGCGATTGAGCGATTTATAAAAAAATAACGAATAGGGAAAAAAGTATCAAGACGACAGGAGCGTTGAAAAGGGAAATCCTGGCTGTCCGCAATCTCGGTTTTTCCTGTATATCGATCTCCCTCTGCATCCAGTTTCGTTCGCGACCGGCAGCATCGTAGTCCGACGTTTTTTATTCCAAGCAACAACGAACGATTTGCTGAATTTCTTTCTTTTATTTGACATTCCGTAAAATGGTCTCTGGTCGTTGAGAAAACTTAAACTTTCGGAGTAAAAAATGGACGTGCTAAAATGAGCGCTCGACGCAGTTAAATAATTGAAAGAAATGATTCCATCGTTGCCCAGAAAGTGCAGCAATACGATGGCGTGTGCGGGCGCACGAAATACAAGATAACGAAGAACAAACGCCTCGTGTGCACCTTGCTAGAAAACAATTATAATGGCGTACACGAAAAGAAAAAAGACGAACCGATGACTCAGGGGATATCAGAGTGAGACAACATTATCGCGGTTCCAATCGATCTCGCAATTTTTCCCAAGCCAAAGACGCGTGTCTTTCTGATGTTGAAAATACGACCGCACAACGAACGAGCCTCCGAGCCACACAAGCACTCTATGAAATATAATGGGAGGAAAAATATGAAGAAAAAACATAAACATCTTTCGTAATTATGATGTTCTTCTTCTGTGGAGATAATTCTGGAACGAGCAATCGAGGGTACAGCAAAAAAACGCTTGTGAGCGATCAATTGCATGGAAAATGTGTTAATGATTCGAAGAAAATTAATATTCCACCTTCAGCATCGTTATACGAAATAGAAACAAATACTTAATCGTAATCGTACTCGATTGCAAAACATTTGTTTCGCATGGATTTCGAGCTGTTTTACGTTCCAAATGAATACAAATTTCTAGGATGCCATTTCTAAAGCCCGTTAATTGATTCAATTAACATTTTTTTTATTTAATCCTATTTTATATTTTTTTATTATTTTTCAACTTTATTGCATTATTTTATTTTTTTTCCATCATTATTCCATTATTCATTTATTTATTTATTTATTTATTGACAAAAAATGAAAATAATTAATGAAAAAAAATAAAAATAATATATTATAATTATTTTATTAAGGACTCGAGACTCCGAGAGAATGTTCAGTTTTCAAGTTCGGAGAGAGTAAGAAAGGAAAGAAATAGTTGGCGTATCGATGATGGGAACTTTTGGTCTCCCCGTTGCATTGATTTTCAAGAGCGCCAAATTGCCGGAAGTGAGAGGTCGAGGATCGGGGGCATAGCTATGGGCTGTGTCTGCCGTTTGGTGCGGCTACTACTTGAGCTACGAGCACCTTGGTGCAGTAATTCTCGTGGCTTACAGTTTGGAGGGACGCGAACAGGGAGGCAAAATTAAAGAACAGGGCGAGAAAGAGAGAGCGAGGGAGTGGGGGGAGGGGAAAGATAAAGATACGAGGAATTGCGGAAGGGGACGGTAAATTCTCTGGCACCTGTTCGCCCCGAGTGTTCTCTCTCGTCGCACGCGGGAGTATAACCCTGAGAATCGAGCGAAACTCGACGTTCGAGAAATCCCCCTCGTATATTTCGTTTATTTTAATTCATCACGTGACCGTGCGAACTTTCCATCCATTTCAGTTGGACAATGGCCTAGATTTTCGACTCTCGACCCTCTCCAGTCTCATTACCACTTTCATAATATTCATTATTTCCCACAGACTGAATAATTCCCGATAAAAATTGTGAACCATCGAAATTTCGTCAAAAATATTGTCAAATTCGATTTTTCGAAGAAAAAAAATCAATAAAAAACATCCAAAAACCAGAATTTATCCATAATCAATAAAAAATGAAATGACAACCAATCAACGAACCATTTGAAACGACGAAAAAACTCGTACCCAACCCTTCGCACTAAATGAGCTAATTTGTGGAAAAAAAAAGAAAACAAAAGCTGAACTGCATGAATAACGCGTACTTATATGTATAATAGAGATTGAAGCTTCCTTAAAGGAATTATAATAAGTATGCAGGATATGTGAAGAGAGAGGCGTAGCAGGTCGATCCTCAGACCGGAATTAATGCGGAGGCAAACGGCAGGTCGACCCGGTGATTGCGAGGGCGTCGGGAGTCGTGCGCGGGAAGCCGACGAGAGGTCAGACGAGGTTGCAGCGCCTCGTGCAGTCTACTGCACATATTCATATATATATATATATATATATATAGATATAGAAATAATATATAGACACAAGGAGAGTTTACACAAGAACAGAGATGGAGTTGGAGCGAATCTCTCGCTCCCTTTCTCTCTCTCTCTTCTCGTACATAAATGTACATAGATATATACGAAGCACAAGAGTGAAGTAGTACAGCGCGGCGCACACGGTATATTAGAGGCGCGCGACTGTGCCAGCCCTACAAAACAGTGGATAACTCTGTGGAGCGCGTGCTTGCCACCTCCATGCACCGATGCATCTAATTGCAGGCTCCTGCAGGCTCGAGCATTGCAATTCTTGTTCTAAGCAAGCGCACGGATTACGAATGATATAAGTACATTCCAACAAATCCACATCGACATGAACCTACACACTCAGCATTCCTTTTTTTTTCTCTCTTGCATTTTTCCATCTCGGACTCGTACGAAACTTAATCGACAATGTGACGATTTATCGCTTTCCAATGAAATATTCCTTTCAGCCAATAATGATCCAATTTGTCGAGATCCAAATAAACCACTTCGCATATCCTTATTGCGCTCCGACTTTAATGCATTTTACTTCGTTCTCAATTCACATTTATTCGTACAATCAGATAACTGTTTATTTATAAATAAAGACATTTTTTTTGTTGGTATTTTTACTCCAACATTTATTAACAGTTACAAAATTTCTTAATGATCAAACAATATCTTTCTCAATTGTCATTTCTCTGAGTTATTTGCAAATTAAACTCGGAACATAAAATCGCACATTTTATACAATCGATTCCAGTCATTTTGTATTTTTTTTTTTTTCTCATTTTATTAAGGAGTTGAAATTAGTGGAGAAATAAATAATGGAAAATGGGCGTGATCAGTGATCTTGCGTTCGACTGATACGTGGTATTTTGCTTTATGGTCTTTATATCGAACGTGTCCAGTGCAGTTTAAATGCATTTAGTTGCATTAGCTCTGGACGCGGTGTCACCGTTCTATCCCGACGTCACGAAATATCGCTCACGCCTTTGCTGCGCCGAGACTCTTTCGAAAGACAAGTCTCGTTTATTTCCCCCCCCCCCCCTACAACTCAGATATGTATTTTTATGTTTTTGCATATACACGCTCATGCAAATAAATGTTTTAAAGTTATTTACGTTATTACACTCTGTAACACTTATATACGCGTATATTGCGAATCTGAGCTATACACATCGTTACCTTCGCAGTTAGCTGTACTTTAAGTACAGTACGTTACGAGATTTATAGTTGCTTATGATTATATTTGCTCCGTTCGCAAACTACAGACATTTCCGATCTCATTGAGATCGTTCGCGTATGCAGAGCGGTTGATAATGATTTTTCGAATATGTTTTTCCTTGCTCATGGTTCTGTATAATCTTCCTAGAACATTAATAACCACGAATTTATAAATTCCATCGATCTGGACTCTCGAGATTTTTTTTTCGAAATTTTTTCTTTTTTTTTTTCCGTTTGATTTTTCGATTCTTTTTCCTCGTCGCTAGTTCGAAGGAGAAATACAATTATCAAGAATCTACAGAAGCTGCAACGTTATTGCATTTTTTGCTCCTTGCGTTGTGCTTTGTGTACTGTTTTTTTTTTTTTTTTTTTTTTTTTTTTTTTTTTTTTTTTTTTTTTTTTTTTTTTTTTTTTTTTTGTGCTCGTGGAAGCAGAGCTCGCTGGGAACTCGACTCCACAGTCTCGTCCTTGACCGGGTCTATCGTGTGACCGATCTTTGCGCATCACAATGCCCGACGCTTCGTTTTTTCTTCCCCGCACCCTTTCGCTTGTTCCACCTTTGCTCACCGTACCACTCACATGCCTTTTTCTTTCCGTTTCGACACGACGTGTGCAACCCTTTCCATGGAAATGGATGGAACAATTGAGGTTTCACTTTTGATGAATAATCTTCGTCACCGTTTGTTTTGTTTTGTTTTTTTTTTTTAACGAATCAACATTTTTGTCGCTTGATTGGCTTGAATCCGAGGCCGAGCTCATTTCGATGGGTTTCCTCAAAAACGACGAAACTCACGATCCTTTTTTTGCCAATGAAAAAATTCAAAAAAATTTATTCATTCTTCCACGTGCACTGAGGAAATAATTTATTTCTAGGTAGCAGGATTTGTTTACTCCTAACGAATGGACAGTTGCATGCACCGAAATAAATGTTTTTTAACAGTTAATTTATCATTTATTTGAACCTCTCGCGATTTTCCGAAATAAACATTTTTTAATAGCTAATTAATGAATCATTTGATAAAACTTAAGCTTTCTCGATCACAAATGAATTTGATGATCATAAAGATGTACCGAGTTAAGGGAAATAAAAGCGATCGAACATTATCTTAAAGGAAATGCCATGCCCATGAAATTTGATCGTGATAACAAAGATATTTTTTGGCAATGAAAAAATTGAGTAACAGTTAATGAATGTTTGAGTAAAATTACTAACTGAATATATATTTTAATTATAAATAAACTGTATTCTCATCGTATAATTAACGAAAATTTCGTTCATTTTTGTTTCAGGTGAGTCGAGAATTAAATTGATTCCATAGAATCCCGATACAGTGAGTACGATCGAATTTTCTGCAGAAAAAGAAAAAGAGTAAAAATTGCTAAGTTTTACTCGAAGGAAAATGGTGTGAGAAAATGATGGAAAGAATGTCCGGAAGAGGCATCGACGCGGCCCTGAAAATTATGTCATTCAATGGTTCGGAGAAACAAACAGTGGCAAGAACAAAACCGACGTAATAAAGATATTAGTAGAAATAGTTGCGCGCGTTAAAGAGACAATTCCGAATGCGAACAATGCGAGAAACTGGCTTCTCGTTCTTAGAAGTCTTGTAGATAACTCGTCTTTTCCTTTCATCGAGTTATTTTCCACACTTAATCGATCTGTGTACACAGAAAAGTTTAGTACCGTTGATATTCAAGCCGGGCAGCATTAACAGGTTGGAAAATAAAATATGAGAGCCACTGGTCTATGCTCCGACGCTTAAATAGTGGGAGTACGCTCCTCCAAGTTTACCAACAGTCCGAACAACATATACACATGTTACATGTATTTACATGGACCTATATATGTTCTTGTATATAAGTAGCTAAGCGGAGGGAGCGCTCTGAGACAATGGAGCATTAAAGCAACGACGGCGTGGTTTTCTAGACAGGAAATTACAGGGATCACGCGGAGATTGACAGAAAAACGGCGCAGGCTAACGCGTTTTGTGCCGCAGCTCTCGGCCAGTCCGATCTCTTCGTACACACACACACGCACACGAAGAAAAACAGAAACACATCGTGTATGTTCACAAGAGTTGAAAAAAAATTGTGACGATGAGGTCCTAAACGGTTCGCCAGTGCGAACTGAACAAAAAATTACAAGTGTCAGATTGAATTCTTAATCCTTACCCGGCTCCGCGTGTTTCCTTCCTCGGAGAGCTCTTCCTTGCCGTTTGGGGGCTTGTTCTTTGGCTTGATTCGTGTCTGCAGTTTCTAGCATGGATCTTTCGTCTTCGGAACGAAATTTGAAGCAAAATTAGCGGGAAATCGATGACAACGATTTATTTTCAATATTTTTCGATATTTTCTGAAATTTTCGCGCCTCCGGCTTTTGTATGATGAGGATTATTCATTTTACCGGGTGTCGGAATTAGCAGCAGTTTGTTTGCGGTTTCTCGAGACACTGGTGACTTTGTTAGTTTCACGTAAAGGCACGCGGCTTTTACTACCGTGATGAAACGCTCTGACAAAAAGAGCGAAACGTTGAGTTTCCGAGGTCGAAGATTCAAAGTTAATTTTCTATACAGCAAACTTTGTTTTTGGCGATGCGGACGTTTCGAAACGTTTTTTCCTTCGTCTTCGATCATTGTCTCATGGATTTTAATTTTTCTTCACTTCCTGCATACACGTAGATCGCGTTTTGCTATTTCTGCAGAAACATTGGATCCTCGAACGTGAGGCCATTACCAAAGATGGTGGGCCGACGATCCTGGACCGATATTTCAATCGCGAGATAGGAGGAAGGGCAAAGAAGCTCATCGCACGATGTTTATACTCCGGAGGATGCACATGGTTCACGTATAGCTTCCGAGGATGCTCAGTAAAGTTTGCCCAAGGTTTTATTCTTCCTCGGAAACGATGGGAAGCCACGAACAATACACTCTAAATTTTGTCATTTTTTTTCGCCTTGTTTTCGTCCATAGTCTCTCACGATGAGGCGCCGACACGTTGAAGTTGTCGAGGCCGAAAAATCGCGCGATTTTTATTCCAAAACCAAAGGATACGAGAATTCCGCCGGTAACAAAAAAAACGTCAAATATTTTGCGGTCGCGATAATCTCGGAGATCGCGATCATTCATTTTCTCCAAGATTTGGAGAACGCGCCGGATATGCTGTACTGTGGGCTTTATCATTGGACTCGGACACACCTGACGCATTTACCGATGCACTGCTCGTGCGCAGGACTCGTGCGAGACGAATCGTTCATGAAGACTACAGATCCCTCGAGATACACGTAGACTAGGGAAGAAGAGATGTATATAGAGAAAATCACAAAATTCACTCGTGGGAGGAAGAAATATTCTAAAAAGTCTCTTGGGAATGATAATTCTAGTTGAGAGTTGCGTTACAAATGAGAAATATTGTCGAAATGACGAGAATTTTGAAATTATTAAAAAATCTTGAGTTGGCAAATATTTAACGAAATATCGATGTTTTTATTTCAGAAGAAATATTTCATTCTTTTACTAAGACAGGGCTAATAATGCCGGAAAGAAGTTTCTCTCTCGGTCGGTATCAAACAGGATATTGGCAACATTAAGTATAAACGCGGCTCGCGACCTAGAGATTTATGTCCGTCGTGCCGTACAGATCGAGAGAGAGAGAGAGAGAGAGAGAGAGATGTTGCGTGATGGAGAGAAAGAGAAAAAGGGCAAAAGGGACAAGGGAGATGGAAGCAGTCGCGGTAAGAGAAAAAATGACAAGCTGGAAAGGGGTATGAAGAGACTAAGAGTAAGAGATAGAAATAAAGACAAACGAAGAAGATCAGGTGGGCTATGAACGGCGCTGCATAAGAAGGGATGCCGCGAGGCTTCTCGCTGTTTCATCTCTTTCCAATGGACCACACCGAGAGCTCTGGTGGCCGCGCTCGCGCCCCTTGAGCTCTTCCTCTCTCTCTCTCTCTCTCTTCTCGACTCGTGGGGGGCCTTCCTCGTCCAACTTGGACGTCTCTTTTCTTTCTTCTTTCTCATTCACATCCCCAACTCGAAGATTCTCTTCTGCTCTATTTGCTACAGCATCCCAGTACCCTCTTTTCTCGTGGATTTGTCCAAACAAGCAAATCGATCTTCCGCCTTCATTCTCGTGTGCACAAATCAGTCTCTTATTCCGAGTTTCTTGTCGTTTCATTTTCATCCGGAGGTTCTTTGCCCTTCGGATGTGAATTTTTCCAAAATTTTCGAAAACCATTCGCGTCTCATTTTCTAGACACGTAGAACAAATTACGCGAGGCTTACATCGCTAACTTTGAATCGAGTCCCTGGCCCTTGTCGTTGTCGGTTCGCCAAAGAACGTGGGAACATCCCGCTCCTTCTCTCTCCCTCCTTTTGACTTATCCTTTCGTTTAAAGAACGAGGGAATCGGGGCAGAAGAACATAACGAAAGACACGAACTGCCATTAATTTAGTGAGATCCTATCGCTCGTAATAACCGAGCCCAAATGAATTTTTACCAAAGCTTGAATAGTCTTTTCCACGAAAAGCGAAAAGGATGAGTTAGGCTTTCAAAAATTCACAGAGTGATAGGCCAGAGATTTCGAATGATCTGAGAAATATTCTGTACCAGGAAAAAAGAGACGCGATGTTGAATAATTACCATTTAATTTGAAGCTTCCGCAGCTTTTTTTTCACTCATCCCAAGAATGATATAATAATAATAATAATATTTATTATATATTTATATACATAATAATGAAATTCATTATAAATTGATTATACATTTTATTATAAATTTATTATAAAATTCATTATAAAATATATTATGTATATAATAATTTAATATTTATTTAATAATATTTATAATAATAATAATTAATTGGCGAAAATTTCGATTAATATCGTCGTCTCTCGAGACGGAGTGAAAACTTATTCGGACGTATTTAAAGCGTCAGTTTGCGAGGAGTTTCTGCGAGAGTCGATACTTCCGTCACTCGGATACTTGATTCAAAAAAATGGTCAAAACGAGAACATTGAATATTCGATGGGACTCCTGGAGGCGATAGCCACGCGCAATTTTTTTGGCGACTCTCATTTCCATTCCAATGTCGCGGGATACTCGGTGAGTATCGAGAAGTTGCGTAATGCGCGCGTTAACGGATATCAGATGGTAACAGGAGGTTCTCGATGTGTCGGTAAGTGTCCGAGATTGGATAAAAATATATATCGGAGTTAGTAACGATCATTGGATTCGATAGGCTGATAAAAATAACGAAATGTATATGAAACTCGATATCGCGCCGGAATTTCTGCGGAAGGAAGTTGCTCGTGTAAATAAATGAGTTGGATAAAAATAGGGAGAATAAAAATGATAGGAAGCTGGAGAAAAGGCGGTGGCATGGCGAAGGGAATTCCATAAGTGTTATGAATTTTTCTTAGGTCGAGTTGCTCCGGCAAACCACGCTCGCTGAGTCGGTTTGTTATCCGGACGTGGCTACTTAACAACGAACCCTTATGCACTCGTGTGCATGCGCGTGTGCAAACGCTAAACATATATTAATCCAGGCTGCTCGTTGCGAATAACGTGAGCATGTGGCTTCTGTGGCTCACCAACGTTCTGTACATTCGCATTAAGCTATAGAGTGAAAATCATGCACTTGGATACATTACCATTACCACGACGATCCTGAATACCGGAGCATATCAATTAGATTGGAGGATTTATTCGCATTATCAGCGGGCGAGCACTCGCGGCTCACAAACTTGCGTATCTCGGCCCCCTTACCTGTCCGGCTAATGCGTATATACATACTCGAGGATTCTCATTCCTTTACATATATTTTCACATGTGCATGTTTCTTGGGCACGTACTCCGAGTGATGCATTATTAGAGTGCCAGCAGCCGCAGTGCTGCGCGAGTTTACTAGTTCAGTTCATAACGTCCTTAAACTTTATTTTTATTCTTTCACGTAGTGGCCAAGTATCGCGCCAACGATATCCATGCGAGCCAACATTTTTAAGAGACTGCTGCGCGCGTGGAGGCTCCGATTTGTTTCATTAACAAGCCTCATTTCTATTCCGCGTGTTTAGTCGCTTTGGAGAATCGTTCTCGGGCGATTATTCTTCGGGGGAATCGTTGGAATTAATTGGAAGATGATTCGATGCTTTTTATTGGAGAAACTCGCATCGGTACAAATCGGACGAATTTTGAACGGTTTTTCTTTCGGCGTACAATTTCCTCGCTTATATTTTCGTCTCGGTTCTCGGTGGCCAAGATTTTTACGGAATTTTTTCGAATTAAATATTGGAATTGTTCGGCTGAGGACTGGTCGCGATCGTCCCTACAAAATACCGTTTATAAATGGCTCATGGAAAAACTTAAAGAACGGAACTGGCTCGGACGACAAACATCGAAGACTTACGGCAGAACGAACGCGCGATATACAATCCGCGGAGCGCGAAACACGGCGAGGATAGTTCGATCCCAGCTCTCTTTGCATCTCTCTCGTGGCCGGTTTATCGTCGGGATTCGAGCGTGTGCGAGAGGTATGCAATCATGTAATTTGCCGGGGCATGTCCGTTGGTAGGTCGTAGTATGGAGCGAGAATATACATACGCGCGGATAGAACGCTTCGGGTAGACACATTCGCAACGGTCATTTGTTGTCCTGTTGCGGAGAACATCGACCGACGATCGTGTACATCGAAAAGGCACGGAAAAAAAATAATAAAAAATTGAAAAATATGTTTAGCTCGAGGTTGAGTGGAATTCTAAACAAATTTCATCATATTCCTCGTCAAAATTTGTGGAAAATTAATCGCCACGGCATTTTCGACTTAAAATTCGAATTTCCGGGCGTTTCCAATTTTTACAATGCAACGGGGGGAGCCTCGAAGAATAATGTTTGGGTTTGTTTCGGTTAGTTCGGATTTTTTTGGGCTCGTTTGGGTTATTCTAATAATCATAAGCCCTCGGTTTATGGCGATTAAAGACAATTAATTCACCTCGCTTTATTTATTCATTTATATGTACGTGCTCTGAGGGCTTGAGAATAGTTGGAACGTACTCGTGCAAGTGAATAAATATATCAAACCGAGATACTGCCAGAGATTATAATTTACCGTCATAGTTGACTCATACGCATGCTTATCCTCGATACATATCCACAAATACACACAAATATATCTACACAAATATATATTATTATACTAATCTCATACATTCAAACAGAAGGTTTTCTCCGCATTTTATAGAAATTTATATCAGCGACGATGTACACAATAAATATATAGTTAATGGATCGCGCGCTTGCCATGGTTAATGGGTACATTGTCGTTCGGAGTAGCTATCGCGAGTTTCTTACTTCAGGTGCACATACTGATGCTCGTCACAGCATCCATTACCAAGATCAGGTGGGGAGTATCGATGTTTTTTCCTGAAAGCCTGAAGGCGACGGAAGTTCTGTCATTCCGATTCGTGTCCTCGTGATTTCTCGTTTTCAATCCCGGAGATATTGGAGAAAAATTAATCCGCTGTGGGGATTTTTGTTGTTCGAAGAAAATGAAGGATTCGGTGGTTTTATCGATGGACTCGAATTGAATTTTTCGTCGCGGATCGAAAACACACAAAATAAAAAAAAAAAAACAATCGATTAATCACTTTTTTTTTATTCCATTTTTTCTCAATTTGTCTCTTGTGTATTCTTTGGACCTCACGAATGAATTCGTAAAATAAAAAAGTGACGAATCAATTTTGCTTCGATGCAAACTTCAGGCTCTCATCAGTTACGAGATGTTTGACGCTAAGAAACTTTGGGGATCAGAGGCAAAGGGACGAGATGCTTTTTACAATGTGCATAAACCGTCCTTGCGTTCTAGGAGTCTCGATGTGGAGACGCACTCGAGCGTGAGATGCGCTCTGTGAGATCGAGAGTCAGAAAAAAAGGAAGAGTCGATCGCGAATGCACGCGAGTGCGAACAGTTGGCCAACAAAAGGGCGTTAGCCGCGAGATTTATCGGAGGATATTATTGGGCCACCGCCTTTTTATCCACCGGCGACAAACGCATGGCGGACGACCAGAGTTCACAAATTCATCCAACAGACGCAGCTCCGCCTGTCCTGTATGCGTAGCTGATGTTTCTGCATGAGACTGTATCGATGTGAAGGCGGATAGAGAGACGACGAGAGACATTCAGGAGGCAGGAAGTGATTTGCGTTCTATCTACTCTCGTTCCTCCCCCCCCCCCCCCCCCCCCTCTCGCTCTCGCTCGAACCGAACACCATCATGAGTCATCGTCTCTCACTAACTGCGCGCGTTGCTATTCAGGTAAATTAACACTGAGGAAAAAAAAAACTTCCATCAGAGCTGCCTGTATCCAAAGCTCTCGATGTCAAATCGTCAAATTCGTCAAAATGACGAAAAAAACGTTTGAAAAAAAAAAAAAAAAAAGGAACCAAAAACCGTCTCCTCGTTTGAAAATCGAACAATCACCCATCCGACTAGTGGTCACAAGCCCCCAGAACCCAAAATCTCCAACAGACCAAATCCATGGCAATTTCTATCGATAGATCGAAAAGTCCAAACATTATATCGATAAGTAGCTCCGTGAGATGATCGATCCTGCGCTATCGTCGAATAATTATGGTCGCGGGAGTGAGTCGAGCTTATTAACGCCGAGTCACGGGGTCCAAGTGGACCCGAAGGGATCTATTGCCCAGAAAAGATCACGCGAATCTATACAGACATATAGACTCCATTCGCGTGGATATATATATGTAGAAAATGTAAAGTAAAGGGATATCTGCGGTTAGGGACGCGTTGTTGCGGTTAGAGCTCGTAACACGTCAGTTCCGGAGGCGCACAACTCGCCGGCACTTCTTAACTACCCAGGAGCAAAGGCAGAAGCCGAACGAACGGCATCACAAGCACAAAACTTAATTGCACACATAGCAATGTGTATAGAAACATTTATTATTGTTATTATTGAAATTTATTGTTTTTATCGTGAGTGGGCCTCTCCAGAGAATCTGTGAATCCGATCGTGGCATAGTGGAGAGTTTTGCGCATGCAGTTTTCGTCGTGGGATGCAGAAAAATGCAGTTGCATTCTTTTTTTCGACAAAAATTTAATTTTCGTAAAAAAAAAACTGACTACCTGTCCGTGCAGTTTCTGGACATTTTTGCCTCGATCTTCGGATGCATTTCCACCGAGATTTCATGAAACTGTGCATTCGTCCAGACCCCAGTGAATTATTGGGCCGAGAATCGAGCGCAGAACTTCGATATCCCCGTCGAAATATATTATTTACTTTTAGTTTATTGCAACACGCTGAGCTGGCTCGGAGTACAAGTTTCCGATGGATCGATTTCTCTCAGGGATCTCCTTGGATTGGTTGAATTTTGCTCAGGCGGTTTTAATTTCGATGTGATTGTCGTTGAAAATGGAAAAAATTCCACTGGAAAATGAACAACGTGTCGAGAACTTTTTCCTCGTCGATTTATCGCTTCGATTTGATTTAAATTTTTTTTTTTTTTTTTTTTTGATTTATTTAATATGGAGCCAGTCACGATTTGAACGAGAAAATGTGCTGGAAATTGGAAAGATCGATCTGTCGACGCTCACAGTCGAGACAGCAATTGTTTATTTTATATTTTCAAATAGGTTTTTATTTCTTAGTCGTTATAGCAGAGCGGCAACTCTCTCATTGACGTCCTTGGTTAATCCAGTCTCGGAGACACTCGACAGACTGTAAATTATAACGCAAAACGAACAGAATGGAAGAATCATTTCGCTATGGGAATCGGTTTTATAATATCTATATAGCAGCGTGTAAACCTTCGTACAATCGATTAGTCCCGCTCTCACGTTGCAGCGCCAAATGCAACGTTAAATTTCCTGGTTGCTAATATACATCGACCGATAACTCGCTCCATCGTGCAAAAAGAGCAATACAAAAAATTCACTATAATTTACAGTATCCAATGTATCACGAAGTTATGAGAGATACTTAGAAATTTTTATTCCCCACCTCAAATCGACACATAATTCTTCGTTCGATATAAAATGAAAAAAAAAAGCCACAAATTGATTTATCGCGCGAAAAATTAAGTGCAAACATCCATTTTTTTCTGAGCACCTGTATTTTTTATACTTTCATCAAGAAATTGTAGAAAACTCGGAATTTTTATTGGACGTCACGATTTTTTGCGAAAAAATTTGAAAAAAAAAAAATTCACGTTCGAAAATATTCATTTTTTTTTTCATTAAAAAATGAAGAATTCACAGAAAATGGCGAAGCAAATCAGTGATTAAATAACAAAAAATACTGGCATCCATAATTCAGCAGTCAATAAGATAGCAATGCGCAATCTGTCGAGATAAGACGCGTAACTTTATGAGCTAAGGGGTAAAACCTCTCTCGGCCTCGTAGTCGCTATCGATAATCCCGCGATTTTCCCATCCGCGAGTGGTCTCTGTATCGACTCGCTCTGCTCGTAGCTTCTAACGCCATCTGTGCTCTCTCCGCATAAACAAACATGTCACCATGTATATAACACCTTCATGCACTATATGCATCGTTACAGACTTGCCAACTTTTCTCGTATCGGTGAGAACATTGAGAGCCCCATAAAATTCCGATGGGAACGAAAAAATCTCGAATGGGCCATTTTTTATTTTCGGAAGTCCATTCTATCGAAGGATTTTTTTCAAAATATTTCCTACTCGATCGATCGAACCCGTGGAGTCATTTGAAAAAAAGAAAAAATCAAAAATGAATGAAATTTTTTTTTTTTTTAGGGAATTAAATTTTTTTTTTTCAGCGAACTCAGCGATTCAATTAACCCATTTGTGTGTGATATTGTTACCTGCGAATCCACCCTGTCATTCGCGATATTAAAAGAGCCAAAGGGTCTCGTTAAACTGAGAAAAAATTGTAAAATAAATAAAAAACGAGGAGATAGGAAAAAATGTTGAGTCGTATCGCCCACAGCGAAGGTAGAACACGATTCACTTGGCGGACCAATTAATAATCGCAAGTAAAGCACGCTGTTAACGACCGTAAGGTCCCGTCGTCTCCGTTAGCAACGCACCAGCTCCCTCATCGTTTTTTTACATTTTTATAATATTTTTTAAATTTCGAGTAAATTTATGGCGATGTATTAAATTGCGATGTTGTGCATAGACGAGGATATGGAGCCGAAGGCGAGAGTTACGCGTCCACACGGTCCAGAACGTCGCTCAGATTTATTAATTCAATTTGCCATCGCGGAGCACAGCTCGGGGATAGACTCGATCGTTTATTAATAGGCCACACGAGCGCCGGAGAAAGCGAATGAAACGAAAGAGAAATAAGAGACAACATCTGCTTTTCTTGCTGAGATGTCTTTTCCTTTTTCTTCAACTCTTTACGATCCTGAGTCTCTGGCCCTCGGGCTTTTTCAGGCTCAATTTCTCTCCGAACATTAGCTCTCGCTTTATCTCGAATTCTTGTCGTCGAGCATTCTGGCAAAAGTGCATAAATTCTCGTTGCAATTAAATTTCGCTTAAAATTGTTTTTTGCTTCAATTCCCGGAGCCACGATCGGCGATCGGTATGGAAAATATATATCTCATTGTGTCGCCCGACGAACTAATTACTATTAGTATTTATCACTGCCATTCGTGACTGGGCGACTCGACAATTTTTGCCCCAATTTCATGGATAGTTATACGAAGAATCCCTGCAGGTTGTGCGTGCATAATATGAGAATAATAATCGAAGAAGCAGAGCCCTTGTTTCTCGTCTCGATCGCGCGAGGACCATAGTTGGAAGATTAATTGCCAGTCCCCCTATACGGAGTATCCAGTGTGACATCATCGTTCTCTTAGGATCATAAAAAAATTAGCATAAATCTATGAGCACGAAAACGGAAAGCGTGCGGGAGAGTTCGCAGGCTTTGGCGATTATTGGTCCACGGATTTCCGAATGCTTCTTTCTGCTCCCTCTCGCACCTCGCACCGCATGACACAAGCTCGCAATGTTGGGCTCCAACGAAAAATACGTTTTCCATTCAATTTTAAAAATTTAATTCCAAAAATGTAATCTTAAAAATTATTATTATTCATTATGTATATTTAATTTTGATTTGATTTCTGCATTAAATTTTGAAAATTCAATTTGAAAAATTCATTATCAAAAATGGAATTTTCTAAATTAAATTGAAAAAATCATTATAATTTTCGTATTGATTTGTTTTCCTTTGGATGTTAAAAAAAATGGTTTTATTGTATTGACCAAATATTAAATAAGAAATTTGAAATCTGCCTAAGAATAAACAGAATTTCGTTGGATTCCAACGATGCAAACTTCAGCTTCGTTTTCATCGCTTAAATAACCAACCGCTGGATTAGAATAAAGTTTGTGATCATTCCGCTTGATTGTTAGCGGTTGGAGATTTTTTTTCGGCTCAATTTTCACGCGTATTACGGAGCTCATGACGAATCGTTTATTTTTCACGCGGTATCGAGACTCGGATTTTGGATTTTCGGCGCGAGAAAAAACGTCTCCGAAGAGAGTAAGACGGAGAAGATTGTTTTGGAGCGAGGGAGAGCGAACGAGAGAGAGAGAGAGAGAGAGCCAGAGAGAAATGCGGACAAGGGTGCTCGAGCCCGGGCGTATACCAGGGGGTGGCAGATTGATCCGTCACGGCGCCCGAGCACAATCACCCCCATTAGACATTATGTGCCTCCCTCTTGCTCTCGACGATCTACCTCACCTTCGTTCTTCTATATCTATATGTCTCAATATGTATATACGTCCGCGTATAACTTACGAGGACACGCATATACACCTACGCAACCGAACGCGAGGGTTAACATTGCTGCGCTGTTGCTTCTCCGCAAATTTGATGCTGGTGCCACTAATAGGGTGAGTCAATATTACTATTGCCAATCTGCATAGTCATTGGCAACATTCCCCAAGCCGTACGTACCGAACCAGCCAGATCGTGGCCCTAGAAACGAGTTTTCTCACTTTCGGCAATCAAAACGTCAGCCACGAGCTTTCAATTCGATTAAATCGTAATAATTGCTTTATTAAGGGAACGATCATTAGCAATAATGCTGCACGAGACGATAAATTCCGGTAAAATCTGATTTTTTTAAATTTTATTACATTTCTCATTGCCATTTAAATCGCTCAATCAATCGTTAATTAATACAAATTTGGGAATTTTGTGATTATCGTATTTGAGGTGAAGTTTGACATTTTTTTCGTTACTCTGCCCAATGGAAACTTGCCCGTCGATCTATGATCATTTGCTATCAGGCAAAAAGCCAATAAGTCCCTGACATTTGTACGGAGGTGTCCCGCTCTCTCGGACGTTGGCCAGTATGCGAAATGCATCCTGAAATGGTTCTCTATGGGAAGAGATAGATGTATATATTAGTTGGCATGGCTCTGCCAGCAGGAAATCTCGCTGGCAGTATCACGCGAGTGTACTTCTCTGTCTCCGAGTGTCTCCCTCGGCTCTCTCTCTCTCTCTCTCTCTGTTTGTTAGGCTTTGTGGTTCCGTTGGAAGCGCTAGCGTGCTCGATCCGAGAGGCTTTCTCGCTAACAGCAACTCCCCCGTGACAGAGGGTTTGCTCAAAAGAGCGAGAGCGATAGATACAACGTTCAAACGTTTTGTGTCTCTCTGACAAACTCACTGCATGTCCCTACATCGCCTGAGCTATGATTCTCGAGCTCTGATCTACCGTTGCTGTGGTCCTCCTGTTATCCCACCAGGTGGATAATATACACATCCTGCCTGAAGCATCGTATAGCCATCGATGCATATATGCATTCACGAGGACACGAGCCTTGATATTTAAGCGACTGGCTGTCTCCCAAACCGAATCCAACGATCCACTGCATCAGATACTCTCAAGATTTGTTTATAATTCTGATATCTTCATAAAATTGCAAAGCCTCGCGTGCTCGACCCATTGAATCCCAAAGGGACACTCTTTTTCGCCCATTTTCAGCGGCTGTTCTTTCCATGCAAACTATTTTTAAAATAGACAAGAGAATCAGCTGAATCTTATAAATCATGAAAATATTTGAATGACAGGAAAATGGGATGAGACTGGAGCGGGAAAGAATTTGAGGAAACTTCCGTGGCAAACTGCACGACAGAGTGAAACAAAGTGACGTAGAAATACTTTGTTTTTCGTGCACTTGTCTATGAAGATGTATAGATATAGTTGGGTGTCGGATACGAAACGAGAAGCGCGAATCTTGAGAGTGAGCACGGGGAGTGTGAGAAAGCGCGAGATGGCGCGAGCTAAGAGAAAGGGTAAGAGAGAACGAGAGGCGAACTGGCGACACGGAGCGTTGCTCACCATTTCCCGCGAGCTCACCGAAGCCACCCACGTAGCCCGACGCTCGTTTGTCATCCGACAAATAGCCTTCTCCAAGTGGCACCGCAAAACACATATAACCGCCAGCACCACCGTCCTATCCAGCATCAGTTAGAAAAAAGCATATCGTATGGGCTTCTTAGTTTTCCCTCGGCCCTCTCGCTCTCCGGCCCTTCAATTCTTCGAGCAGCGAATCTGTCGCACATTTCTCGTCACCCCTCTCGTCAATCCAACATTGAGACTCTCCCACCCACCAACTTTTAACACGCCTCTGAATTATTACGAGTTCTCAAAAGCTCTCGCTCTTTTTATCATCTCCAGTATCGTGTGTCGACGTCCCGATGAAGTTGCTCTTCCGACAGTCACGCATGTGTGAACCAACGCTCACAACTTTTCGGTGCATCATCCTTTGCATATCTTTCTCGGGTATTTAGCTACGACTCCGAGGGCAAAAATAGAGAATGATGCATCGAAAAAAACAATTAAAATTAGTGCTTGATGATTTTTTTCCAATTCTTGAAGAAATTTTTCCCATGGACCTTTGTGAGATACGATGCTGAGGTTTGCATCGATGGAATCCAACGAAATTCTGTTTTTTTATAAAATCATTTTTTTTGTCTTTGGATCCGAAGAAAAATCGAAACGAAACGTCACGATTTTTGAAGTCGAACTGAAAATTAATAGAAAAGCGGATTTTTCGTTGGAGAACGGAATGGCGAATTTTTTTCTTTTTTCGACGCAAATTTGGGCTTGGACGAAAATGGGGGGAACAAAAAATTGGACGAAGCAGCGATTCGATTCGGACAGAATAAATATGCAGAAGGAATTTTTTGTTGCCCGGATGACACGTCATAGAGAAAATGTTGTTTTTCTTTTGGTTCGGTCTCCCTGAGTCTTCTCGTTTTTTCCTCATTTTTGGTAGCACACGCGGGCGTGGCGTACGTGCGACAGTGTCTCGTGAAAGCAAGCGTTACCAATGCGAGCTTGAGCATGAGGCTAGAAGTAGGAAAAAGAGGAGGAAGGAAAGGGACAGCGGTGGAATCGGAGAAAATTCGAATATACGTGTTTTATAGAGAGGAAAAAAAGTGCACACGGAGCAGTGCGGCAGAGCGAGAGAGAGAGAGAGGCGAAAAAATACGAGCAAATAATAAAACGTAGGATCGTAGGAAAAGGAAGGGGCATGGGGATGAAAGCAAAAAGAAGGAGGGCACGAATCTCTTGGGTGGGTGCAGAAAATTCAGGATAAAAGAGAAAGCCAGAGACATGCGAGAAAACGAGGGAGTCGAGAAAGAAAGAAAAATGCTTCCTCCTCGTCGAGGTGAGATGAATAAATAAGAGGTTTCTGAGATACGAAGAGCTCTTCTCTCGTGGTTGCCCAGCCATCTTCTCTCTGACCGAGAGAATATTTTCGTTTTTTTCTCTCCCGTTTTTTTTCTTCTCCTCTCTCGCATCTTCTCGCCATCGTAATATTCCTCTTCCCTTAGCTCGGGGTGGTTATTACGCGGCGTCACGCGATGATGTATCCGCGCTGGTTCAGATTGTCTCCACGAGATGGGACCAGCAAGCGTGAAATATGCACCACCCCCACGGTTTAACCCTCGCGAGAGAGTGAGACACTCAACTCCCTCGCGGATCAACCCCCAATCTCACCCTCATATTCCCGACATCGCCACCTTGAGACGCCATACGATTCTCGTTCAACGACGCCGCGTTCCGCCCTCCCACATCCCCTAAGCCTTCGCCATACCATCCAAATATGCGATGGCGATTACACATTACGAATATGTCTAATCTATGCGTGCCTGGAAAATCCCAAATAATCACAAAAATTATCCAACACTTTGACGAGACCTTCGAGTTTGCATCGTTGCGATCCAACGACAGTCCATTTTGTTTGGCGATGTTTAACCCGCAGAGACTACTCTGGTGCAAATTTGCACCCACGAAAATTTCAAGTGTAACAGGTTTTCAAAATTCCTTCCGTCAATTTCATTTTTCAACTTTCAAAATTATTGCAATCGATTACTCGGGACATTTTACCCCTAAAAAGTATGGCTCCAAGATTAATTTCATGCATTAATCGAAGAAATACAAAGTTTGAAAAGTCCAAGTGCAAATTTGCATCAGTGTGGTGAGTGCGTGAGCTCAAAGGGAGCGTGGTGTCTATGCTTTATTATGCGAATGCACAATTTACTTATTATCACAAACCGATCAATTTTTACGAACCAAAAAGTATATCGGCTCAAAAAAATAAGGAAAATTTGAAAAATCAAATGAATCGTCAATGGCCATAAATATTTTTCGTTGCATTCCAACGTTGCGAACATCATAACAATTCGTCATTGCTAAACTATTTTAAAAAAGCATAAAAACCCGAAAATCAATTAAATTTCCCGTTCAATTCGATAAAAACTCATGGCCGAGAAAAAAAATCTCGAGCTTTCCACTGCTGTCCATTGGAACCGCGATTGATGGAATCCATTTCATGGATCATTTTTTTTTTTCGGACATACATCACCATAAAAAGTGACCAGAATCATGTAATTTTTTTTCTTTCTTTTCCATCAAGGGGCGAGGAGTCCATAGTTTTAAAAATATTGCTTCGTCCAATAAAAACGTGTTTTTTTTTTTTTCTCCTTACCGAGTCAGTTCTCGTGGGATGCTGCGTGGACGGACGTTACGATCAGGAGCATTAAGGGTCCCATTTTTCGACGATGTTGCAATAATTTCCATACATATAATACGCCAGTCATATCCATGTATATAGATATATATTCATAGTGTATACTGACGGGACATAGATCACGCAAGGGCCCGGACGCTACCGGCACGAGGCAGCACGTGCCTGTCCTAGATCCGGTGTACCCTTCTCTCGCCTTTTCCTCATCGCATATCCACCCAATGCTCATACTTTTTTCTCCATCGTCTCTCGCTCTGCTCATAGTTACTGCGAAACCCTCTCCATACCTATTGTTGCTCTAGACTCTTGTCCAGATATTCCACCCACACGAGAGCGACAAACCACTCAAGTGGGACCCCCCGGGCCTCTTATCAAACCCCAAAATTCGTGGCTCGATTATTATACCTCGAGACGCGTGCGTCCGCTCTCTAACCCTTCCTCTTTCCATTACCAAACATCGTCTATTCATATGGAATAAGTATGCTCAACTTTCGACCCCGTACACTATTCCCCAAAGTCGTTGGGATATCCTCACCTAAACAGATTTCTCCCAGGCTCAATTGCAACCAAACGGATCAACGTTATTCTGAGAATTCGCACAAAAATATGAAAAAATAAATAAAAATTTCAACAATTTTTTAGAATTTTTCGCATTTTCGCAAATTCGAGCAATAAATTGCCTCGAATTTATAATAGTTTTTGCCCAAGAATACCGTTACCGATCACACGATCGATAATAATCGTTTCGCCGGCAAAGCAAACACAAGCGACACTTGTTATTGAATGAAAATCCACAGCTGAATGTTTACAATTTGGTTGGCTCTCAGTATCGCTGCGGACTTGAGGACGACAAGACTCGAGGAGTTGTCGAAAAATTGATTGAATAATTGCCGGGTCCGTTTGGTAAAGCGAATGATAATTATTGGGCGTGTGAAATAAATCGGGAGTTAAAATATGACTGTCGTTGCTAATTCGTCGACGAACCGTTGGCAAGAAAACCTCGAGAAGTACGATTCGCAGGTCTACCTTTTTAGTGAGTACCCGAAAATGATTGGAACGAAGAAAAATAAATCTTACTCGGTGGTGGTGGTTCGCAAATAAATAGCAGACTGATCGATGGCTCCTTGGGTTTTAAATCACTGAGCGAATGAAGCAATCGTACAAGCTAACCTATATATATTTATTATTTATATAAAGAACATGTCGATGAAAAGCTCGAGTCATTTGTCACGTTTCTGTTGGTGAGCACATTGAAAGCGACCGAGTTCTCGAATAAATTCTTCTCACAATATTCTACATACTTTATAAACGTACTTTGGTCTCTCTCCAGTCGAAAAATAACGATGTATGTGTACGTATGCATAGTTGTATACGAACGGTATAAGTAAAACGAGAGCGAGGGATGGAACTTAATAATATTATGATCCCGTGGCCTTTAGATACCCCTGAGACGAGGGAGGCTTGAGTGTTTGACATTTAACATTTCCCTGTGGGCATAAAACCTCGCTCTTCAATTCTAACCCACACGCATACACTTATGAAAAGCAATATACTCATTTCTCATATGTTTCCTTGGCTTTCATCCGGCCATTATAAGCCCAAATTTGTGGCTTTTCTCTTTTGCCAACGTCCCTCCAACCGGAGCCCTTAATTAAACGCAAATTCATTTATTTTCCTCCAATTTTCAATTACAAATCTTTTCTCTTTCGCAGCAGAAAAAAACAAGCTGGTTATTTCATTGGCGAGAAAAATTAGTCGATTGTTTGAATATTTTCCGAGTTATTCTTCGTCCAGGGTTCTCCCCAGCTCGAGGCTTCTTTTCTATAGTATCCTCAATCTCAGAGACACTAATTTCGCCCTAGAAAACATATTGCTTCGGCAACCAAGCCCAAAGAGATCTATCGTCGCTTACGTTGCAATTTATTTTTGTATCAAGTGTTGGTGTCTAACTAGTTTGGCTCGGGTCTCCCTTGCCCCCCCCCCAGCCAACCTTATCTCTGCAGCAAGAAAGTGTATAAAGAAGGGCCAACTCTTCGGCCAAGATTAACGATACTTTAGTACTGTTTTAAAGAGCCCAAGATCCACCGAATCCTCTTTTACCTTTTTCCTTGCCCTTCTCCTTCTTTTTCTCTCGCTTCTTCCCTCGGAACGTTGAACCTCGACTAACCTCCCAACACGGTGGCGAACAAGCACATACTCTATGGAAGTAGCGTCTTGGAGAAACCCCCGGAGATTCCAACACACAAACCATCCCCTTTTCTATTCTCGATACAAGAAACTTGGATATATATATTCAACGATACTCCAGAACAATTCTTGTCTCTCTGACGCTCCGTCCCTTTATCCAGTTTCCTCCTTTTTCCTACACGAACCTTCCCATTTCCTGATTTTACAACCTCCACCTTTAGGACGAGTGAAAGGAGCAGAAAAAAAAACAACGAAAGTCTGTCCAGAGTCCAGTAAACTTTGGATCAAACTTATTTCGTGATTGGTATGAAAAAATCAATGCAACATTTTCGATTTTCATCAATGCAACTCGATTTTCATTATTTATCGATGATTTGGAGATGAAAATTGATAATTGAGTGGACAATTAGACTTCGGGGCTTTAATGAAATATTTTGAGCAGAAAAAAAATGATTATCGGTCGTGAGGATCGAAGCAAAAGTGCAAAGAGTGTTTTTGACGTTTTTTCTATCGAACGGGAGTGTAAATTTGAAGAGGGGGGATGAAGGGCTCCTGGTACAGGTCGACTTGATTTCTCAGTCGTTTTCGTCGTCGTCGGGGGTTGTTGCTCGGGCACAGAGACTTGAATTGATTGCTTTCATTAGGCAAAGGAATAAAAAAGGAAGAAAATAAGGGAAAAGGTCTTTGGCGGGTTCTCTCCCCAATAGCTTTTGGTTGGAGGGAATGGGAAGGGAGCGATGGGATATTTTTAACTTGTGCCACGGTGGCGAATAAGTAAGTGCTCTATTTACATCAAATCTCGTAAGTTATCGCCGCGGCAACCTCGCGGCTGCTTCCCTCTTATTTTTTTTTTTTGCCTCCTACCCTCGTTTCATCGTTTGGCCCAATCCTATGGCGTATCGTTCTTTTCGTCGGATGTTCTTTCGCACAGTGAGCTCTCGTTTTTGTCCTTCTCGTCGCTCTCGTTAGTCGCCCATGCTGTAACGACGAATATATAATGTCGTCGACTAAATCTTCCGTCGGGAAAATGTTGCTCCACTCGAGAGAGCCACTCGGAGACATTAGCGAGACGGTAATAATTGCATCTGACTCATTGCCTCGAAACATATACGTGCACCTCGTGACACGAGAACTAGCAACGGCGTACCGTAATAACTGCGAGTTCTCTGCTCATTTTTTCAACCGCTCGTATAAAATAGAAGGAAAAAACCTCCGCGGACGTTATCGTCAATCATATGATCCTTTTTTCTGCCTCATTCCACCTTCCCCACCGAGCCACCTCCTTGTTTTCGTAAAATATCGAAAAATTAAATAAATCCAAGAAAAATCGTCTCCTTAATATTCTCCGAGTCTGAGAGCCAAGTATTTTCGAGCTCGAGTGGAATTATCGAGTCTACAAAGTCCGTGGCTCAATCTTGGACTCGTTTCTCAACGATCTCTAAAGATTTACCCAGGAAAATCCGACTCGTTTTCTCTCCCGTCAATTTTTTTGGTGAAAAAAAAAAAAATTTATCACAACGAAGACGACGATTTTTCCGGGGCTCGTCTAATCTGTCATCCACACCAACAAATCATCGTATACATCATTCCGCAGTCAGGACTACCATCAAGAATTCAAGCATCAACGACGAAGCTCCTCGTGCTTGCTCGATGCGTAATCATACGACGTGCTTCACAATTCTACACGCAGTACCCACAGCCACACACACACACACACACACACACACACGCTGCTTATATTATGTAAACGAATGTTGTGTGCCTGCCAGGACAGAGGGTCGTTGTTCAATTTAGCATACGTCCTCTTCGACTCCTGGACTCTTCGATCTTCCGTTCCCCGTATGACAAATGAGATTAATGCATCGTCTAGGCCGAAGGACACAAGCAAAGGAGCAAGGGGGCATAGCCAGCAAAGCAAAAACGGGGGCTCCGGGGGCCAAAGAGTGGAGCTACTGTATTAGGAAGGATCCCGACGCTCTGTCATAGGGCACAGTGATTAGGTAGCCACACGAGAATCCTCGCTCTCACGTGATCGATGTGTCGCCGAATTTCTGCTCTCTCTCTCTCTCTCTCTCTACCAATCTCGATTCCTCTGCCGAGCTCCCGATTCGCCGCCCTTGTCTTACGCACTATCATCATTCTCTCTCCTGCCGAGCAACTCATCTGCATCTGTGACATTCTCCTCTCCGTATTCTCTGCGGCCTGATTCTCGGCCTCGACCCTGTCCATATGCCCACGTCCACATCCTCTGGTCCCCATAATTCGCTCACTGACGCACCGCAGCCTCCTACACGCCCGGTAGCCTTTGGTGGCCAAAATTCATATATTTTTCAAAAAGTCTTCCAATTCGAGTATTTTTCGAAAAATATATATTCCGAAATATATTTCGCGTTTCAAATGTAAGAATGAAACACTGCACAGAGTTATATGTGAGGAGCAGTGGCTGGAGCGAGACGATTGCAATAACGTTGGCACATATTGACCGTCAACGCGTGCAGAGCTGCTCGTTCGTTGACGCAAATGATATGCCAAAGTGGTAATCTCTTGGGAGATCCTCGATAGATCCTCGAGAGATTAGGACTCTCAGTCCCGTAGCTATTACACACAATATGGACCAACATATATCGATACGCAGAGAAACACAAAGAATCGCGAGTGTTTGTGGACGTATTGTGCGCTCATAAGAGCCCGAGCTGTGCGTTACACGTCCCACGCACCTTGACAAGCCTCGAGAGAGACTCCGAGAGATAGTTTCGCCAATGAAATCGAACGGAAATTCATATTATGAAGATTTACTGCCTCTTTATATCGCTCCTATCTATAAAAACGTATATACAGTTGACCTAATGTTCATACCCACTCGCTCTTATAACTATATCTCTACTCCACACACATCTCTCCATATATGCGAATTGGATCGTTATTGACATTTGCATAAACGCTGGAAGATTGTTACAGCCCCGAGAAAGCGGTCACGATCCACAATGTTGAAATCACTTGCCAATTTTGTAGATAAAACTTGCATTTTCCAATTCCCTCTGGGGGCCCGATTTTTTTTTTCCAATTTTATTCCCCAAATGAAAAAATGACGTCAGTGGGTCTCGTTGCATCTAAAATCCGCGTAGTCCATTTATTTTCTCAATATTTTGTAATTGATTGATCGTTACTTCGCAAAGATCGACGAGCTCTCGTTCGATTTCTCGCACGTTTTTCGCGACCCTCAGGCAATCCTGTGAGACGATTCGCGAAATGAGATGAATTATTTAAATGTTGTGGGAGAAGAAAAAACTTTCTTGTACTTTTCACCGCGATATCCTTTCCCGGGGACGTTATTTTTTCGGTTTCGTCACCTCCTCGTGCCCAAGGAATATCCATATACGATGTATCTCACGTTGAGTTCGCCAAGTGTATCGGATAGACAACACCGGTTGCGTAAGTCAATCTCTCGACGCACATTTGAGTGTCGCGTCGAGAGGCAGGTGATTCGTTCTGTATTGATAGAAAGGAGAAAAAAAAGCGGAGGATATCCCGCACGTATCTCGTGTCTTTACGATACGAGACAACGAGAAGGGGCGAGAATGGTGAGAGCGATAGGAAACGAAAGATCGTCGAGTCTGTGCACTCTTTCGCAGTTACTTCTGGCGGTCTCGACGAAAATAAAGTCTCGAGCCTCCACCTTTCGATCAACACGATCGTCTCACTTACGCCCTTTTGGCTGGCAGCCTCCAATTTATCCAGATCCAGGCCTGGGAGTAAAAAAAAAAAACAGCAAGACTGTGAATGGAAGGAAAGAGGAAAAGAAACAAGAGTCCAACTCGTAGCTCGTAGATATATATCTATTCTGTACTGGAGACTCGAATGCACTCGAATGTAAACCGGCCCTTGTGAGATTCGCGGCCCGACGGCGGTCCCACCGACGCCATCTCCGATGGCTGACCGCACCTTCCGGGCGCGATCCGGACCCTACTTACTATCCCCTCACTTTTTATGTGCGTGTACTTGTCTCTGTGTACACGAGAGACTCCGAGACGAAGCGAAGATATGAGAAAAGAAACGCCACCCTTCGATACTTATCGCGAGAAATCCATCGCTGGGAGGACGAGGTCGATTCAACGGGAAAAAAAATATTGTCTTATTCGAATCGATAAAAAAATGCTGCCCAGTTTGATGGGAAAATGGGGAAAATTAAAACAGGATTTGCCAAGATCTCGGTAGCCCAAGGCACACACAGACCTCGAGGAGGTTCGATCGCGAAATCAAAATAATGAGAATTTCATTAAATTTGGTGCTTTTTCGAAATTTTCGACCACGAGCTTTTATCGAATAATTGAGAGTTAAATGTAAATGCACGTCAACTTTAGTGTCCAATAAATTGAGTACTGTGTGGTAAAAAAAATTTGAAAAAAATTGTATCGTCGTATATAATATTAAAGAATATGTTTATCAAATTTTATGAAATTCTCGATTTTTTGCAACTTTTTATGATTTTAACGTGGTTTAGCATGGAAACGTTGTATAGTCGTGATCGAAGCTCCATAATATGGAGAATTGGGACCGCGGTGTCGTCCTCCAATAAACGATATCTGGCTCGTGACGTAACAGAGTTGAAAATTCTTTTAAATTCGTGGCTAGTCGGCATGAGGGAAGAAAAAATGTTTGGATGGATAAAAAGGGCGTGGGGGAGGAGATGAAAACGTGCCGGAAGGTTCGTTGACTTTTTGTTGTTGTGAGGATTGGACTCGCGCTTAGCTCGAAGAGTGGCGAAGGTTTTGTGACGATATTCGTGTAGAGAATCGAGAGAAAAAACGGTAGAGAGAGCGCGTGGGCTCTCTCTTTTTCTCGGTTTAGCTCGAGGCTTCATGAATAAGCAGTGGAATGCGAGAGCAGGGAAAATTTGAGGTCTTTCTTGTGTCTGGGTCGGTCTTTCGCGGATGCACGTGATATTTCGCGTGGGACTGTTGGCGGTAGACCAGCTGGCGAGCGTTTATTTCGCAAGCTTTACCGCCGCCGCCGCCACCACCAACACGACGAAATATCTTGGACGTGGTGGTTCTCGCGAGAAGGGAAAACCGAGAGTTGGAACGTGATACCAAGGGATGCCGATATAACGAAGTTATCCCGCGTTCCTGTGAACCAGTCGTCCCGGCAACCCGCGAGACAAGTCGCGCGCCGCTGTCGCTCTCTCGCTCCCCAAACTTCGGTTCGCTCCGTTGCCGCCCCTAAATTCCATCCCTCCCCGGTCGACCGGTCACGTGACCATACTTGCTCCGACCAAACGGAACGCAGACTCGAGGGATGCTGGATCCCGTTCGAGGGCTCGAAGGCGTGGCCTCTCCTCGTTGGGGGATGAAAGCTTAGGCTCTCTCTCTCTCTCTCTCTCTCTCTCTTTCGTTTTATATCCTCCTTCCCCTCCCCTTTTCCCACTGCTCGCTCTCTCTTCATCCCCGGCACCTTCCTCCTCCTCCTCCTCCTCCTCCTCCTCCTCCTCCTCCTCCGCCACCACCTTCAGGAAATCTCATATCCGTGGCGCGCGAACGGACCCTCGAACCAACAGAACTTTGGCCGAAAGTCACGTGTCCCGCGACAGAAAGCCGCAAAACTTGTATCGCTGCATGCTTTCGCTCGTTAGTTGAGTTTACAGCGAGAGAGCGAGAGATTCGCGCGGTCTCACACATCAAAAAATACCATTTCCTATAGAACGCCATACATTTATCAATTTTTAATATTTATCCTCTCACGCTCTCTGTTTCTCTCGATCTTACGAGCTTGTAATGAAGACTCTTGCTTCGTTACATCGGTATCCAACGAGACGGTGACTGTGTATCAAATATCTTGTGTGTTCCCGCGCTCTCTGCCCTCTTTCTACACGACACGAGTCCTGTTCGTCAACAAGCATCTTGCAATTGATCCTGAGGCCAGTTACGATCGAGTCTTCGATCAGATCGGTAGAAAAAAATCACTTTTTTTTCCTCAGTCGTCTTGGAATTGTCGATCGGTGACGTTTTCCGGTGGATTATCGATCATTGGTGCACGAAAAAGTGACGTTTGCTCGAGCAAAAATGAATTTCCTTACGAAAAATCGTTCCTTCCAGTTGGCCGTTTAACGAGTGACTCCGAGACTGGCAAAAAACTCGAGGATTATTGTTGGAATGACTGGGAAGATAAAGCGAAAGTGGTGCATCGATTAATCGAGCAAACTCGCGGTTTGTGAACGAGTGAGGTTGGGCGTTATCAAAAATATAACGAAATGATTGATCGCGAAGTTAGTTGACTAGTGAAGCGACAGCAACGGAGTTTGTCCGTGGCCTGATAACGACATTTTCTATATAAATTGCGGTCGCAATCAAAGATTCCAATTGTTATCAGCAACTGCGGAAAAATAAGTGATAGTGGACGGTGGTATCGAAATAATAATTGTTGTGTTTGTTTTTTTCTTCCTTCTGGGAAACACCATCAAAATTAATCTCTCCGACGTTCTCTTATCGCCCCGGATATTATCTGCACAAGAGATTTTCGTCCGCGTTATGAATATCGCACACTCCATTTTCCGTAACGATTACCGAAGGCCAGAGTCGATTAAATAATAAAAAAAATCGATGAAAAATACTCCGAGAGTTCATTGAATTTATAAAAATGACGGGACGAGGTGACTCCGGGCACATTGACCGGGCAAAAGGTCCGCCACCCGTTGTCCCTCACAAAGAGGCTCTTGATGACAGTCATTGTGTGATCATTGGGGCATTGAGCCACGCGTTTTCCTCGTGAAATATATATCCATAAAATAGGATCGCACGAGTGAAAAGAAGAGAAAAAAAAAAAAGAAAAATCCTCTTTTAGGTGTTGTTGTTGTGTCTCCAGTTGTGTTTCTGTGTACGTGTGGATTTGTGTGTCTCTTAATGTGAGTGTATGCGCACCGGGGCAGATTGAAAAGTACTTGGAAAGCTCGTGAGAGGTCTTTATCGAGAGCCAAAAGAGAGTCTTGGCTCTTCTGTTCGCCCCCGAGTCCTTCCCCCCGTCGCTCTCTTCCGCCGATGAATCTCGCTCCGCTCATGTAGCCGCTCTTTAAGGGCAACGAGGCACTACCAAAGCAAAGGAAAAAAATAGACAGCTGGATTCCCACAGCGACGAAAGGAGCAGCCGACGGCCGACGGGCCGAAGGACGCGCTGCCGCCGTCGCAATGGACCTCAGCACCGCGTACCGATACAATCAAAACATGATGGAGTATTACACGTGTAAGGTCGCTTAACCATATTACCAAAATAACAAATCTCGATCGCCCCCGATTTTTTAAATATTTAAGCTGGAAAAAAATAATAAAAAAAATTTTTAAAACACTTACAGGTTCCCGAAAATAATTCTGTTCGCGTCATTTTTTTCCGTGGCCAGGATTCTCTCTTTTATTTTTCCCGATGAAATACGCCGCTGTTTTTCCGGCGGCTGATTTATACGTCATCGGAAAGGCACGTTCGCGTACATTCTGTCGCGAATAAAATTGGCATTGTCACCGCGAGCCCGAGACGAAGGACGGACGAGGGGAAAGGTACGAGTCACATCGCGGACTCGATTTACGTTCGCCAATAACCAATTCGTTTCGTGATTCTCTTGTCTCGCGTACGTTGCGGCAATATCATCTTTATATGGAGCTCCGGAAATAGGAGGATCCGAAGGAATGGGATCCTCGCACTGTTTCACGAAGCTTCCATATGCAACCGTATGAATCCGCATATCCCGCGATAAAAAACACAAAACATGACAAATCATCCGCGAATGTACCAAGTTTCTTGATGAAAAAACAGCCCCAACATTCGAGCGAGACCTAGCTCACCGCGTCTGAGGAAATATGGGGGAAAAAATGAGATGAAAAAAATAATTTTCAAATGGTCGAGACGATGAAAACGAAAAACACACGAGGGCGAGGCAATTTATAAAAATTATATTTGTACGATGTCGCTAAGACTCGCTTGACAGATTTGTACATCGAGGCGCGTTCTGGCGTCGTGGCAAACCGTTAGAAAAATTCTAACGCGATCGCGGTCGATGAGGCAGCAAAAATTTCGGCCGGAAGTAGTTCTCACAGATCGATGCCTAGCCAGGTCACATTTCTTATTCTCAATTCTCGTGGTTTTTATCGTCTTCTGTGCGAGTTGTTGCCAACGATGTTTTTACGATCGAGATGCTGATGGAACTAAATCGATGCTCGGCGCGATCGATTCGCTTAGTTGATGATCTCGGACGCCGCGCACAGAGTCGAGGCTTTCCGCACGTTTGCCTACTAAATATTGTGTTGGCGATTAAAACCAGGTCGATCGGTAATATCGATCGTTATCGCGTTGTCGATTCGTCCTTTCGATAAATTTGATAAAAATCGATGAAAATTGGGGATTGAAAAATTCAGAATTGCATAGAAATTGCGAAAAAGTTAAGAGCGACGATTCAGACGCTCATTCGCTCGACCCTCATCTTGCTGGACACGCGTAAACCTCATCGGTTGAGTTTCAATGAGAAGAAAGCTTGAGCGTGGAGCAAAAAGCAATCCCAGTGGGAATTCTCTTAACATAACTCAGCTATTTAGTTAAAATCAACGAGTTTTCGGTGGAGCTCTCGTTTGGTATAGAGACGAAACGAGGACGTTCCGACCTTTCGGCGTGTGCTCGTGGAATTTCGTTAAAGGGTTTGAGTGCAAAGGGACTCTGAGAGAAATTTGTTAGGTCGGTGGTTGTGTGTGGATGCGAGGAGAGAAGGAAGGAAAAAGCGATTGCAATAATAAGGGTCGAAATGTAGTCGCAGCGTGGTGGCTTTACTTCTGCTCTTGGCTCGAGCAGAGCCTCTCTTTTCCTCTTGGGAAGCTTGTCCCGGATGCTGGGATATATATCTCGATGTATATTATATAGGAAGCTCGAAAATCCAGGCATTTGGAGTGTGTACGGGGAGGCAAGTGATAGGAGATAGAGAAAAAGAGAGAGCGAGGCTCAAGGCTAAAACGAGAGAGAGAGAGAGAGAGAGAGAGAGAGAGGGAAACGTACGCGCGGGGCTGGCTTTCTGACCGAGGTGGACCCGAGTCCTCGTATATAGTTGTGGTCAGCAGGCGTGACGGGGAAACGCGCGGGCTCGTAGGGTCGAGAGTTCTGGTTGCCCTGAGTGTGGTGTTCCTCTCATCCACTCTCGGTCTCTCCTTCTCTGCTCTCTGGCTCTCTTGCAACGTTCGTCTATCCACGAATACCGCAGCCACTCGGTGCTGTGTGCTTTTAGTCTCTCTCTCTCTCTCTCTCTTTTTGGCTTTCTATGGAATCCTCGAAATCACATTCCATCCCTCTCTGTGACTGGTCCTTGGTCCATCTGATGGTGAAACATGTTCCATACGAATCAGGAATAAAGCGAAGAGAGAGAGAGAGAGGTCGGACTCTCTATAGGTCCCCAACCATAAATGCCAAACGAACGAGGGAGACCCAAAGATATGGAGAGAATTGATTTGCGACCGGAAGTGCGTATCGTTTCTGGTAATGATCATCGTCGACTACCCTCCTCGATTTACTCTCCTTCTCATACACGTTGCACACTCCTGCCTGCGGATCATCGTCATTGTCTTCTTCTCGTATATACCCACCAAGAGAATGAATGAAACGAGAGACGCTCCCGCTCGTCAGCTTCCTGGCCTACGTCCTATATAACTTTGTCACCGATACCAACAGCTCACCAAAGACGAGAAAAAATATTACCTTCTTCGCAACTAACAACACAGATCGCATTACTTCTTGACCCTCGATGAATAATTAATCTCTCTGCCTTCTTCTTATGCCCTGCAGTATTCTAGAGAAAAACTTGTTCTCCAAAGGATCAACATTGCTTGTACGAAAACAAAATTAATCCAAATGATTTTTATTAATCACGAGAAGTCTTGACGACCCATGAGTGGGAGAAAAAAATCGCAACTTTTACGAAATATGGCTCCAAAATTTTTTCTCACAATTATGGGTCGTGGAAAATGGTATCCCATAGAAAAGTACGCACGGGGAACCCATGAAACCCCAAGAAAAACTTTATAAACACAAATACAAGAATAACCTGTTATTAAAAATCGTCAGCACCAAAAAAAAAAAAAATTTCATACATCAATCATAAAAAAAATATTCATTTGTTTCAATGAATTAATAAATTGAACAGAATAAAAGAATAATATTCGCGAAAGCGGTGATTAAAAATATTTATCGCAATGATCGTCAACAATTATGAATTCCATGGGCAGAAGATTTAGTTGTTTTCTCACTGAAATAGTGAGTGTGCAATGACAGTTTTGCGTGCAGCACATGGGATAATTCGATTGAGACGTCGAGGGCATACAGTATAAAAGAGCTAGGATAGGGTGTCAAGAGCGAGAGAATTGATGAATCGTCGAGCGAGTTGGCCCGCAGGCTGCTTGTCGTGTTATTGTCAATGGGGTCCTTGAATAAAGTAATACATTGTTGGATGCTAAGAGCACAGATCATCGAATGGTCGGTGCACTGGGACGAAAGAGGGGACATATGTCGAGGTGGTCCAGAGCAGAAGCCTCCATTACGATATTAGCTCTCGTGTTATCGCGTTAGGCGGATTTTAATACAGCCATTACGCGATCGAGGAATAAGACGAGGGTGCGAATATGCGTCGACAAAACCAGACAACCTGCCAGCAGATCATCGAGACTCGACTGCTGATTTGATAAAACCGATTGCTCAACCTCCCACTCGCTCATGCAAACATTTCCATTCCCCTTCATAACTTTTCTCCCATCGTACCAACTTTATTTACTTTATTAACTTGCTCCCTCCGCTAATCACCATTCCTCCAGCTTCTCACTCGGAAGAACATTCGCATCTGTTTCTCGCACTACCCACAATTCCTCTTCTTATTCTCTTCTCTATCGAATCATCTCCATGGGCGGCCTCGTTGAACTTGATCACAATAGACTTGTCAGCCAGAGACAGCCACGCAGTCCACACTCTCACTGCTCTCCTTTTAATTCATCTCTGCAACTCCATTTATTATTATTTATGATTATCCCGATCGTGAACGTCATCTCATCATTTGATCAGATGAAAAAAAAAAATAAAAAATTTCCTCTCTTTCCATTTTTTTCAATATTTTCTTTCTGTAACGCAACTTTCGGGAAATTTACCATTCCAATTACCAATATTGACTTTTCCAAGAGACTTTATAGAATTTTTTCCAGTTTTTTTAAGGAGCTCCAATTTTTTGAGACAAGTTGTTCAGGAGGGTTTTTTTTTTTAGTCATTCATATTTTCTTCAACTTGATTTAGTCTTTTCGAATTTTTTTCGACGGCTTCCTTTTATTCTTCATTTTTTTGGAGCCATTATCATTTTTCATTGACTTTTCCAAAAGATTTTTTACAATATTTCTCACTCCGATGACTGAATTTTTTTAATTTCCCAAACAAACAAACAAAAACGTCGAACGTATTCAACAAAATTTCCAGCTTTTTCAATAAAATTGCCATTTCGGTGTAGCAGCGAATTGTCATGGTTTCAAAACGCAGTTGAGACTTTTTCTGTCCAGCTCGATCCCATCTCCTCCTCCCGGGAGATCCGCAACTTTCTTTAGTCGCAGGATCCTCGCTGTGCCGAACGTTCTTTTCTCTATTGAGGAAAAAAAAAAAAGCAAGTTTTATCCATAGATATATGTATGCAAAGAGATTGGCTTAATGTTCTATCGATTTCCATTTCCAGGCCATGGGGGAGTGAACCAGCTAGGCGGCGTCTTCGTCAACGGAAGGCCCCTACCGGATGTAGTGAGGCAGAGGATCGTCGAGCTAGCGCACAGCGGCGTCCGACCGTGTGACATTTCTAGGCAGCTAAGGGTATCCCACGGTTGTGTATCCAAGATACTCTCGAGGTGAGCTCTTTCTTCATTCTCACCTTTTCTTCAAATACATCGCGACTCCGTTTATTCCCAAGGACGAAAATTTCACGCAAAAAAACAAAAAAAAAAGGCAAAAAAATGTTGCGAGGGCGTTTGACTTTGGCAACTTCGACGTCGTTTCTCCATTTTTATTTCCATCTCCTCGGCTTCCCTGAAAATCGCTATTTCCCGAACCTCCAACCGCGAAACGTTTGAAAATCGTAAATCGATCCGAAGATTTTGTCAAATTATAAAAATGAAGTTTTTTGGAGATAATTGAAACGAAATTTGACAAATGAGCTCGGGAATCCGATTCTCGTTTTTTATTTTTTTTTTTTTTTTTTGTATAATTCAATCAAAGACATCGACGCCGAAAGAAAAATCGGCGATGGAAAGGGACGAGAACGGGACGATCGAAATGACACTGCAGAGAGTTATATAGCGAGGATTTCGCGGCAGGAGACCGGAAGGAAGGTCCTGGATAGGTTAGGCGACGGCGATGCGGTTTCCATGCGAGCACTCCGCGGATTTCCACCCTCGGTGCATGAGAGCCTCGTGCCGCTTTGATAGCCTTTTGCCCGGGTCCATCGTTTATTCCACGCGACGACTGACGCGACCCACAAATATCGCATTCTTCGTCTCATAAGCAATCTATTGAAAAAGTATATTTCTGGATTCCTCTGAAGAATCGTCCTCCAATATACTCGCCGAGATGCGATAACGTGCCAAATTTTTTTCCAGCCCCAAAGAATCGGACGAGTCGTAAAAATTTATCGAGAGCTCGATACGAAATATTTTTTTCCTCGATAAAAAAAAAACTAAATCGTCTTTTTGTCTTTTTCCAAAAATCGCGATCCACAAAAAAAACGTTATTTGGAAAAATTTATCAAACATTTTCGATTTTTATTACGCCCGCGGCGTGTCCACGATTGCAAAAAAAATTTGTTCCAAGTCTCAAGCGCGCATAAACAAAGTTCGTAGCGTTTACGAGCGATTTGTGTCGCGCCTCGATTTCCCAAGCAGATATTGTGGCACGCTGCAAATTTAAAGATTCGCCTTGTTTGTAGAGTTTTGCGATGCTCGCGGCGCTGATGTACGAGAAGCAGCGCAGAGACGACAAGAACACGTGTCTCATTGGGTTCTTAGACACGCTAAGCGGGCGCGGCGTTAACGTGCAGTTTACGCAGTCACGCGCCGTTGAAAACGCGAATCGGTAAAAGACTCTGCCGCATAGTTGGTGTGAAGCGAAAAGATGCGGCGAAGGTTTCTTAGAAAGGCGTAAATTTCTATGCGTTTTGCGAGGTGAACCAAAAATAGTTGGCAAGAAAAAAGAAAAAAAAAAAAAAGGCTGGTGGCTGGGACAAGGCTCGGGGATTTGTCGCTAACTCGAGCTCGCTCGTATTTTATTATCTCTTATTTTTGAAACGGCCACATGATACTGTACGTGAGGTCCGCCTTGCTTGGGCCTCTCGTCTTGTCGCGTTGAAATCTTTAGTCCTCTCGTTTTTGCTCTTTTCGTCGGATCTCGATGGCTCTTTTTCGAATTGCTCTCTTCCTGCTTTTCTCTCCTCCCGCTCCTCGAGTCTTAGTCGCCCTCCTGAGAAATCTCGCGGTCGCCCGTGTCGCCCCTTCTCAACAAAGTAACGCAGGGCCCTCGTAAGACTTTGTACCACGAAAAAAACATCGCGAGTGCACCGAACGCACCGCAAAATTGTCGTAACATTCATATTTTATGAGACTAATTGGAAATGGTTTAAAAATTCTTCTCCTACGATACGGCGTATCAATCCGTTCGCTTTGATCCTTAAACTTTCTTCGGGCCATGGCAAGTTAAAGATATTTCCAGGCGCTACGGCAGGGATGAGGGAATTTTCATTTTTTACGTTGATTAAGTTTCACGATAGTGAAGTTTGCATCGTAGGGATCGATTCTTATTGGATAATAATTGATTCATTTATTTATTCATTTATATTATTATATTAAATAATTGAATGCGGACAATAAAATGATATTTTTTGAGGCTTAAAACTGAAAATCGGTCGGAAAATTGTAATAGTTATTGAAATTGAACAAAAAATAAATAGAAAAGCGTATTTTTGGTTGAACCCCAACGTTGCGAACTCCAGTGCGTCAAAGGTGGACCCTTTTCTACCGAATCCTCCACATTACGATATTCCCTTTAACGACGACGAGCCAACTGTTTGGTGGTAAATGGAAAAAATGGAAAAAAATGCTCCCTCCTCATAATAATTTTGACAAAAGGAAAGAAATTGGTTTTCCCTTTGGTTCTCGGTGAGCGCGAGGGTGGGCGAGTTTTAGTTGCGAGGAGTATGAGGATTTAATTGTAAATGAACGGCGACGTTGTCGAAAGAGTTTTCGGATTTTCGTGGCGTGGTGTTTTTCCTCGAAAAATCGTTTAATGCTCCGTGTGCACATTCGACTAGTTTTTTTTTAAATCCACTCTCTGGCTATGGGTTCGAAGTTTATGCGGCAAAATTGTCCCCGCGGTTCTCGTGACCCTGTACACAGGCGAATGGCCATTTCACGGTTTAAGGTGGGGTGTGCAACAAAAAGGGGCGAAATGTCAACGGGTAGAAACGCGAGAGCGTCGGAGAGAGATAAAACGGTTTTGCACATGTTGGTGCAAACCGAACGCGCTCCAGATGCGAGAGAAAAAGAGATGAAAAGAACGAGCGAGGGATGAAAAGGGTGGGCGAACTTTAACGCGAGATATAATCGTAATAATTTCGTACGCGGGCGTTCCTCGTACTCGCCCCATCAGGATTTTTAACCCCGGTCCGTGCAGCCGAACCAAAACACACCCTGTTTTAAACGAGGGGGTAATCATTGTCGCGCTCCACTCAACCACACACAACACTCGTACGTTATAAATCTCAGAGCTAACAGGTTCACCGTCAACTAACATTTTCCTATGAAAATTTCGTTTTCTTTTTTTTTTTTCTTCCGCAAAAAAATTGTGCAAATAAAACGTGAAACTTTAAAACAGTTTTCCGTCAATTTTTTCGTCATAGTTTTTAAAATTTTAAAATTTTTCTGTGTTTTTTATTTTCATTTTTGTATATTTTGTATTTTTTTGTTATAGTGAATTTGAAAAATGATTTTCCTTCATTTTTGCGATTCGATTAAGTCGGAAATTGAATAAAAAAAAGTGACGAACGAGTTGACGATCTCGGAATAATGTGGCGAAAATAATACAAAGTTCGAAATGGAATGGTCCGCGTGGATATATTTACGCGATGGTGTAGCAGGATCGCGGACCCACATCCATCAGAGAGCGTGGAGAGAGAAAGTAGCGTGTGGAGAGTCCCAAAGCCAAAGCCATTATTGGCGTGGCAGGGCTCGAGCTGTGAATCGCTTTGTGCAATTGAATTTAAGAACGGTCGAAGATATTATTTAAGTAATTAGGTACAAAGGGCTCGTTCACGAAGCGTTTCGGCGATAAGGATCGTCGGCGAATCTCTTCGAATAATGTTGGCTGGCTGGCGCCCCCTGCTACGCGCTTTCTCCAGACAACCGCAAGCTTTGATGAATCTATGTGCGAAAAAAAAAGGCGAGAGAGATCCGGCCACGCAGATTACAATCGAGCTCGACATTTTGCCGCGAAAGAAATGTTAAAATTAATTGCAACAAAAATCTCCGTCTCCTCGATGTGGAGACGAAAAAAAAAAAATGGTCTGCGCATCGTCGGGCAAAAAAAAAAAAATTCGCCGATATTTTTTAGAGACACACGCTCGTTGCTCGACCAAATTGGCAAATGAAACTGTTAATTACATCGCCAATAAAAACCCAACAAAATAAACATATTTCTCAGGCCCCTCAATATAATTTCGTTTTGCTTTTTTGTCACCGCAGGTATTACGAAACGGGGAGTTTTAAAGCTGGCGTTATCGGTGGCTCGAAACCAAAAGTAGCGACACCACCGGTGGTCGATGCTATCGCTAATTACAAAAGGGACAACCCCACGATGTTCGCGTGGGAGATCCGTGACAGGTTGCTCGCGGAGGGTATCTGCTCCCAGGACAACGTGCCATCGGTATCTTCGATTAATCGGTGAGTCAAAATAATCATCACAAAAAAAATACTCTCGTCAAATAACCAACGAGAAATTCTTCAAATTCTAAACATCGATCAATCATTTTCAAAAAAATTTCCAAAATTGCACGAATTATCAAATTTCAATAAAAATACAAATAAATTAAATAAATAAATTATATTTTATTACAATTCAATTAGAATTCATTAATAAATGAATTATTTTTAATGAAATTATTTGTTTATTTAGAATTTAATAAAATATAGAGAAAAATAAAAAGTCAATGAATTAAAAAAATTATAAAATATCTTGAAAAAGCGCGTAATCACGATAATTTTTATGGAGGAGAATGGTGGACGAAAAACATGGCATCAATGGAAGACTAATTTGCGTGAATTTCCATTAACGCTTCGTCTCTTTGGGCGAAAATGGAGTTGGTGGATTTCACTTGTACATAGGAATCCGATACGCATTAGACTCAATTTGATTATCCGGGCCTCGATCTGTCGGGGAAGGGCGTGTTGTACGAAGTACAAGGATACTCAGCGAGAGAAATAAAATAAAGAGGGAGATTGAAAACAGCTTGCTGGTTGTATGGGATGACGATTGTTCCGTATGGAGTAATATCGTCGAGGGTGTCGGCAGAGACAGATGAGAAGTGTTGATAAGCGTCGGTGAGAGACCGATAAAAGCCTTAAGTATCGACTGATTAAATCTCGGGACATATGCGACTCAGATCAATCGGTTCATCCGTCGCGCTCCTCCTCGTTGCTGCCCTTTCCAATGTATTTCTAATCCGACGTCATGTTAACGTTTCCCCTTGGCCCTGCGATCGCCTCCCAGGCCGATCTTCCTCATATTTGATCGACTCGAGCCAAAGGCTCGGGCCAGCTTTCACCTTGTAGGGAGAAAAGTCTCTACAGTCCCTTGCAAACAATCCCATGGGACCGAGAGTTGTTCAGTTCGTGCGGTGCTGATACCCCGTAATGTTATCCCTCGAGACTCGAGTTCCCTCCTCGCATCATCGTGTTGCTGGCTCACTCAGTCCGCTCCGAGTCCATGGACCAACGCTATAAGAAGTCCCGCACACTTTACCGAACAGCCCATTGTACGCAAACGTCTGTGTGCAAAGCTTTCATGCTCTCTTTCTTCGCACAACTATATATCTTCGAGGAGCGAGACCTGATGGCGATGCTCCGGTTGACCCAGCCACGGAAAAACACTCGAATTAATCGCGAAGCATTCCCTGCGGCACGTCCAAAAGGTCAGCGGCGTCGGGGGAACAATTTCATTGAGAAATAAATTTTAAAATTCACTTCAGAGACAAATTTGCAAACCCAAACGACGCGTCCGGCCTGGCATGACGATTTCCATTAATCTTCGTGTCTCACTCGACCAAAATCTTGTTCGTTATTATATTTCAAATTTGATCGAACCAACAAAAAAATACAGGAAAATCCATTCATGCCTCTAACTTTTTAACCCTTCGAGGCGACACTGGGTCGTTTTGACCCCAACGGTTCCGTCACCAAATCTTTCGCATACTCGATGGCCACAAATTTTTTCCCATTCAATTTGCAGTTTCGTCAAAAAATACATTTAAGGCCATAAAATATATATATGAGGCTATAAAATTTTACTATTCAGTAAAAATTTAATAAATTTTACTGTTGACTCAAAATTTATTTTTTCACTTAATTTTTTGACTAGAAAAAACAAAGAATATGATGAATTAAGTGAGCAAGAGATTTCGATGCGAATAAGTGAGTTTTTCATGGTCCACGATCCGATAAGAATCAGCTGGAGACTCGAGCGGAATGCCTTAATTATGAGAATTGTCATCGACTCGTTTATCTCGCGCGTTTCAGTGGAAACGGCAATCAACACTCTGACATGTGTATCCAATAGGGCGATGATAAATTAGCATTGCGAAAATGATTGTTTGGAACTATTTGAAAAGTCGTATTGGTTCGGAGCAATAGGAAAAGGTCATTTGCGATAGGTCGTACAGGCGAGTGGGCAGCTCGATGAAAGGTGGAGAACGAGAGCAACGCACGAGCGGAATAATTTACATACGACGAGCCAAACATTTACGATCGTCGAAGAGAAACGTGGAGCAGCGAGAATCGCTCCGAGCGATTGAGTAGGAGTTCCATTTCTATGTTTGTAAGATTCTAGCGAACCGACAAAGAGCAAAAAGGAAAACAGAAATGTTGCGGGGAGAGAAGGTGCGTGGCTCGAGTTACTTTCTCGCATTCTCTCGCTTTTATCTCGCGTACTCTCTTGCACAAACGTCCCTTATCGCCACGTATCAAAATCGAGCTCTCGGGCTGGACGATCGATCGGTAAAAAAAAATTGATTGAGACAAAACGCGACGACCGATTTTTTTATGATTTTAACGGAAAAAAAAACAAATGGCCAGAAAATTTTTTCCAACCGATTACGATTTTTTCGATGTTTTTTCGCATTATCTCGAAATATAATGATGACCGAAACGATCGATTGTCCCAATGAAGCTTTCGAGGCAAAGGTAATGGAACGACGAGAAACAGGCAACGTGCAACGACTATTGTTTCACTTGGTTTCGCCAAAAAAGCCAAAAAAATGTGGTTCTGGAGTAAAGAGACGGGATTTGAGGAACGGAGGAAAGAAAAACGTTGCGCGACGCTGGAGAAGACGGAGGTGGATACGGCGAAACGAGGGATTATAATGGAGTGGAATTCGACAAGGAGTGAAGGACGAAAAATAAGGATATTATTAGGAAATATATTTATATATGAATAAATATGAACGGTGTGTATGGGAATGGGAATTGAGAAGCGAGAAGCGGGGAAAAACAAGCGGAGCGAGGAAAGATTGGACGTTAACAGTTCCGAGCTTTTTCCCGTCGCGGTTCAATGCCACGCGCGTTCGCGTTCCAACCTCCGCACGACCAAGTCGAGTTCTCCGCTTTTTTTTTCTTTGCCCCGACCTTTTTCCTTCCTCTCTTTCTCGTCCTCTCATTTCGTTCTCTTTCTTACTCCAAGCTCATACAGTCTGTATACCGCTTGCGTGAAAGCTTCCATTGTTTCCCGGATTCGCTTAGCGTCTGTGACGAGCGCGCGCGCTGCGGATCGACTCAGCAAGCACGCCAGGATTACCGTCTCCGCGTTGATTGTCCTCTGCTCTCTCCTCTTTCCCAAAAATACCACAACCTCAAAAGATCGTTCAGACAAAAAGTGAGCACGATCGATCCGTCACATTTTCCAGTTCCGCATTGTGACCACAAATATCGAACCACCATTTTGTCTTGTCAAAAGACGCGAAAAACAGTTCCGCGGCGTCGAGTTTAATAAAACGAAGATAAAGATTGCCCGAGTGAAGAAATTGTGTGGAAATTCTATATAATTGTTCTGTAACAACTCTAGAAATGTTATTCAATCGTTTTATAAAATTCCTAAAGAGGCCATATATAAAAATTTATGGCATATATAGGCAATTATAGAAATTCAAGATATCCAATTTTAAAACATCTGCTCTATGGAAGATCTACAGAAATTCTATAAAAATTATATAAATTTCTATAGAATTATAAAAAATTATAGAAAATTCTTAAGAAATTCTATACAAAATTATACAAATTTCTGTAGCATTATAGAAAGTTATAGAAAATTCTATAGAATTATTGAAAATTATGGAAAATTCTATAGAAATTCTATGAAAATTCTATACGAACTTTATAGAATATCAATTTCTATAAAATTTCCCATAGTTTTCGATAATCCTATAGAAATTCAATAGAAAATAAATTTCTATAGAATTCTCTATAATTTTCTAGAAATTTTATAGAAATTCTGCACAAGATCTATTGAAAATAAATTGTCTATAATCTCAATATAGTTCGTTCACTTGGTTGGGGAGAGTGCCAAAGTCTTTTGGTATTTTCGATTTCGGGCGAACTTAATTCGGGCACCAATTTCGAGCTCCCATATGGAAAATCTCTCGAGGGAAAGGCCCGCGGAAAAATGACAAAATAGAAGGACGAGACGGAGGGAAAAGATGTGGAGATGCGGAGGCGAGGAGGAACGGTTGGGATTTCGGTGGAGGAAATATTGATAGGCTCGGCTTTGGCTGCGGAGTCACGCTCAAGTAGACTCCTCTCTTCACCGCATTCCTTCTCTTTCCCTCTCGTACTCCAACACACATTGGCTACAAACTCTATATAGATCGCAAGCTCTTACGCTGGCGTAACCCCCTCAGGACTATAGTGTGTAAGCTCAATCGAGCTTCGGAGTTTCGCGTACTCCACAAGACTGCAGGCTATACATATAAGATCGCGCAGCAAGAGAGAAAAGAGCGAGACCGAAGCAGCAGAGAAAGTGAGAAAGCTGAGAGGACAGAGAAGAGTCTCTTAGGGGCAGGATCGATAAGGAGCTACATTCGCCCGAGGGCTTTACGCCCGGTCCAGCCTCCTTCCTTTTCCACAACCCAGCAGGCACACACAAGCTCCATTTTCAGGATAGCACATAGACTAAACTTGCAAGACACCAATTATTGGCTGCTTGGACTTTTAATGTCAATGTGGCTCGATCAAAATCTGAGCACTTGTATATAAGAAAACTAAACAAAGAAAAAACTGCGAAATACGAATCGGCCACGTGACGAGGATGAAAAATCGCTAAAAAGCTTCATTTTTCCTTAACGTCCTTCCTGATTCTACAGAATCATCGAGAGATCCATGTCTCGAACCATAAATCCACCTGTTAACCCATCGGGCTAGAAAAAAAAAAAACAATTTTTCAATCCCCCGACCGGCCGGAGCGTCGGAAAAGGAATAAATATTCACTCACCCCGTTCGTGTCTCCTCCTTATCATATTCCATCGCCCAATGACGTCTCTATGTCGAGTCCCTTTTTTCAAACTCGATTTAATTCGACATAATCGAGAACGATCGAGCGCCTTCATGACAAAAAGAACGGTCGGCTCGAGACCCTAGTCGAGCCAGAGAATGAGAACAGTTGGTGGAAAATCTGTCGTGCGGAATCGCACTCGCGGGAATTGTATCAATCTGTCATCGGGTCTTGGGACCAAAAGAGCCGGACAGAGTCGTAGCATGAACAAGTATATTATATTTGTAACTGCATGTGTAGTCGAATTTTTTATTCGACTCTATCAGGCGGGTCAATCTTTCCTGCGGATGCTGGACAATAAAGCGCGCGAGTCTCGATTCGTACGTTCTCTTTCTTTCTCGCCTTCTCTCTCCATTACTTCCATATCATTTCGCACCCCAAGAAACCGGCACGAAGCTGTGCCGAGGCCATATGGCTCTGGGGCTTTGCTCACCGGGAGCTGGCAGATCCACAATGATGAGGAAAAAGACGAAACAACCCCGCTACGGAAAAGAAAGCACGCGACAGCCAATGGGAACGCGAGCTTTGCCGGATTCCGCTATCTCCCTGATCATCGCTTTTCCCTCTTCCTCCTTCTGGCTCTCTGTCCTTTTTTTATCCAAGCCACCCTTGCACCCTGGTTATTAAATTACATCGTAATAAATAACGCCCTGGCCTACCGTTCGCTCATTTGCCATTCCGTTCTCCTACCAATCCCCCACCGCGGCGAGGCTTCGCCATTTCGTGTTTCTCCTCAGAGTCCATTTGCAACTGGTCGCGTTTTAAAATGCACGGAATTTCAAGAGGTTGCGAGTCAATCGTGATCGTTGATCGAGACTCGGAAAGGAAAAAAAAAAAACAAAAATTGCAAATTTAGTGAAAAAATGGCGGGAAAACATTTCTTCGATGATTTTTCTCTCATTTTCCCATGGTCGTCTTGCTGTACGTAAATGCACGCCATACAGACGCAAAGATGCAATATGTCGCTGGGGACTGGTATATATAGAAAGACAAAGGACAGAGCGAGAAGCGAGAGCTTCGTTAAAGCAGCAGCAGCAGCAGCCATATTTGCACGGAAGCTTTCGTGCCTCCTCCCTCGATAGCTATAGCCGTATAGCAGGCAATTCTCGAGGGTTGGTTCGTGCCTCGTTGCTGGCGAGAGAGTCGGAGAGAGAGAGAGATGGACGAGGGGTTGGTGGCTTTTCGAGAACACCCAACGGGCAGAGAGACTACCACCACCATCGCGACGCGATATCCCTCAACCAAGAGGCATATATAATAGCGTCGACGTCGGCGTCTCCATCGTCCTGGTGGTTGGGCATAGGCAGAGCAAAGAGGAACAGGAGAAAGAGAGATAGGGAGTGAGTGGATTCCCCTGAGGGGGGAAAAGCAGTACGCGGCGCGTATCCATAACCGTCCTTTGTCTAGATAACGCAATTATTACCGCGCGTTTCATCATACCCTCCGGCCAAAATTAGCCTCAAATGAAGTTACAATTACGCTCTTCTGTTTCTCTCATCCTCCATGTTTCTCCATAACTCGCTATATATAGTCTCTCCGGCTTGCTCAACATCCCCATGGTAATGCGCTCGGGAATAACCGCGAGCAAGAACTTTTTCGCTTTCCAACTCTCAAAGCCACTTTTCACTCCTGTATATATGGCGCCCATGTATAAACAAGCCTCCGTACCAAATACTGACGTTCCGATTGCGTATCGGCACCACGAGATATCGGAGAATATGGAACCATCGATTCTCACGAGACAACACACTGAGAAAAAGATTTACCAGGATTTTTCGACTGCTAACCAAACTAAAGTTGGATTGTCTCAAATAAACATTTTTTAATACTTAATAAATGAATCATTTGATACAAAGTAAGCTTTCTTGATAGCAAATCAATTTGATGACCATAAAGATCTACTGAGTTAAGGGAAATAAAAACGATCGAATCATTATCTTCAAGGAAATGCCATGCCTAGGAAATTTGATCGTGATAACAAAGATATTTTTTGACCATTAACAAATTTTCTAACAGTGAATGAACGATTGAGTAAAATTATCAACTAAATATATTTCTTTATTATAAATAAACTGTTTTTTCAGTGCGCGATCTCCATAGCTCAAACAATTCCGTCGTTTTTCTTGCCCCATCCTAATTGTTGATTAATTATTGTGGCCAAGACCTCGACAGACATGCCTGACGTTTCTCAAGTGAGGATAAGCGACGCGTGGAAAAAATAATCAGTTCATATAAGCCCCGAGTATCGTCATATACGTGTGGAAAGTCTCGAAATGCGGGTTGCCGTGGAAACGTCAGAGGACAGACGGAACCGCGATGAAACCGGATGGTCGTCTCCGTTGCGATGGCACGAGAGTATAGCCCGCAGGAGCGGACCGAGCGAGCCTGGCATTTTCAGTAATGTTGCTTAGTCTCTTTGTCCCTGTGTTGTTGGCCAAAAGTCCGGCCCTACCGGAGCTAAGCTCGGCATTTTTTTAAGCAACGCGGCTCAATTCCTCTGTGATCTCGTGATTAGTCCCTAAAAAAAAAATTTTTTAAATAAAATAAAGAAGAAGGGCCAGGATTGAGGTTCTTTGATTGGTGCTGGAATTAGAAGAGCCATTTTTGAGATTGCAACTTGCCTCGGCGATGCATGACCAATGACGAATGTTATTTAACGTTGCGAATAAATGACGAGGTCAGCTTTTCCAATTAATCTCCGAATGACACATGCACACAATCCGATACTTTCGAAAGGGTTTCCCAGGACGTGGATCGCATTAAATAATTTCACAGGCTCATCGTAATTTTAGCTGGACGTTATCCAAAATCTGTAACGCCTAAATCCTCCCCCCCCCCCCCCTCTCTCTCTCGGTGCACATCCCCGGCATTAATTTGGTCTCGATTTAAAATTGACTGCCAGGATATACACAAACAAAATGACTGCAATGTTGAGTGGATGAGAAGAGTGTGATGGGTCGGAGGGGAATGCCTCGGGATTTATACGAGGGATGATAATTCGATGGTAGTTTGAGCGAATGGACAGACAAAGCTGGAGGGACACGAGGATTCGGTCGCATAATGGCCGGATTATAGACTCTCCGACACTCGGGCGTTACGACTTCTTCATCAACTCGAGTTGCATCTTTTTTTCCCATGCTTGATCGAACAGCAAAACGGACCATTATATACACGATCTCCAAGCGGAAGGGGACGTGGAGATTCGTCCTACAGCCCAAGCAACAACTATATTCGATCCATACACACACACACACACACACACGCGCGCGCACAATACCTTAAACGTATCCACGTTGCTATATATACAAAGGTGTGCGTAATATCCTATAAATCGTGCGTTACATTGTGCTTTGGAAGTGGGGAATAGTCGGTGACTGTTGACTCTCGAGTCGACGCTGAGCATTGTTGGCTCGGAGCGCACCTTTTGTACTCCGGACGCTCGTACTCTCGTCACAAACAAACAGCAGACGAGAAAAGGACGAGGGTGCCAAAAACGTATGTGTAGTTCTCGTTACCCACGAAAATTCAGTCAACACAGAAAATATTCGTCGTTGAGGCTCAGAAGGGCCTGCTCCAGTCGATTTATCGTTTACCACAACCTCCTGGAGGGCCTTACCATTTTCGATCTCCATTTTCATGACACGAGAAAGCAGGACATTGCACGAGCTATATCAAGGAACAACATCCCCAACGTTCTCCGGCCTTCTCCTCGCCAGCGGCTCGTACCAACCCAGAAATAATACGAATATAATGTATATTCCTATCCATATGTGTACGAATATATATTTCGCACTCCCAGTCGGTTAATACAGTCCCCGCTGCACGTCTTTATCCACACAACATGCAAACGAAAAGAGACAGAAAATGTATACGGAGCATCCCCGACCGCTTGAGCAGCTGCCTTTCTCTACAATACCATCAACTATCCCCACAGACATAACATAATGTACTCGAAGCTCTGGGTTTTCGGGACCCATGTCCATAGTTGTACCAAAACGGTCCAGAACACTTAATCAAACCGTAAGAGACCCCGCGGGCTTATTCGACATTCCCAAACGGAGGTTCAGCCTCATTTACATCCGGAAATATTGAGCCCTTCTTATTCAATGACACTTTTACAAACTTAATCCAAATAATCTCCAAATTACGCGATCTATCGAAAGTCCCAGGTTGCCAGAATGAAAAAACATTTTCCGAGATCAAGGAGAGAACACTGAAAATAAAATTTTTTTGGAAAAAATGACGATTCCGTAACAAAAAAATGTATTTTTTGTTAATTTTTTGTTAAAATGAAATTTCCTCGAAAAATTATAATAAAATTGAAGAAAAATTTCTATAAAAAATGATTCAACAAAATATCGAAATTTTAGGAGGAAATTTGATTTTCAGCTAAATTAAATAAAACGAAGGATTGCCAATGGAGAAGACGGGTCGACGTAATCCTGGAAGATCGTCAAGGTTGTCTTTGACGAAGAAACAACCGCCAAGACCTTTGTCAACTGGAAATACTAAGAGAACTTGCATTAATGTGTCTCTCTGTATGGTCTTGGGTGTGTATTTCTTGGTTTCGAGTGGTGGCTTTTGTCCTGTTGGCTTTATATATAGAGTCGGAAGCTCCGCGGTGTGGTAGAACGCAATGAAGGCAACAGCGAGAAAAAGGAAAGATATGGCGAGCGCGGTTTTGGAGGGTACGCGCGTTTCTTCTTTCTTTTCTTCGTCTGGCTTGAGAGATTGGTCTGTTGGGTCCTCGTCTTCTTAGGTGGTGGAGTACATACACCTTTGCGAGCTATTGTGCGACAATATCAACGGATGGGAGAGCGAGAGAGAGGCAGGAAGAGAGAAGCTTGAACGAAGAAGAGGGTGAGACTCCGGCGCCACAATGGACGAGGCAAGCGAGTCCCGTATTGTGTGTCTCTTCGGAGGGCTTGTAGTAAGCTCTGGTGTTACACGCTTTGCGGAGAGAGAGTTGCGGAGATATGTTGCTCGCCGGAAGAGGAGAGTAAAGGAGATACGAACAAGTTAAATAGAGAGAAGCGCGTATAGAAATTCTCCAGGACTTGTGTTGGTCGTTCTCGCCCGAACAGACTTTCCTTCGTGGCCCTTAGAGCCTCGGTTTCTCTCGCACAAAACCCTTGAGCTTCCGAACTTATACTTCGCACGAGACACACGGAAAAGCATCTGTCCTTGCGGCCTCCGCTAAATCCTCCCAATCAAGCTTTAAATCCCCCGCCAATCCTCTCTCCGTTTCTCTTCCTTGATTTTCTATCTTTTTGCCTTGCCTCGCTTCCTTCTCCATCAGTTTCTTTTGCTCTCTTGCTCCTTACCGTGGCTCGATAGCTCGTAAGCTCTCGGTTAACATAATGACCAGTAATAATTTCGCGTGTACACGTTTTAACGCCCAAGCGTTTAGTCCTCGATGATTATTCGCGTTGAATCATCGTCCTCCTTTCCAGCGATTCGTTCTAATGAAAATATTTTCATCTCATTCGTTGCATCGCAGAGATTCGTCGCTCCGAGTCTCTTACAAAATATAAAAAGCTCCTGTACACAATGAACCCTCGACAAAGCCGTTCGATCTTTTATCGTCTATTTTTATTATGGAGAAACGAGCTCGTACCTATGAAAAGACGATTTACGTACGCCATGTCATATCCTCGTTCGGATTGATACTCGAAGGAGAAAATTTATAGCCCGTTTTAACGTTCACCGAGAGATGCAACTTTATAGTAAAAGATCGAATGACGCGCTTGTACCCACAAACAGTTAAGATCCATCCGCGCAGCTTCCTCTCTGTCGATCTTCATCAAGATCCTTGTTTCGTCTTTCATTCTTATAACCGCCACATCCTACCATAGTATCTCTGTAAAGTTTCGTGCGAGCGCCTCGTCGCCTACCATCGCGATAAACTTAGCGTTGAGGTAATTTGGGTATAAAGTTTTATTCGCAATAATTTAGCCTCGGATAGAAGTTTCTCCGTCTCTCTCTCTCTCTCTCGGTTTTTCTCCTCTATCTGGAGGGCGGCAGTCGAGGCGACGAATATATACGTTTATATATGAATCCAAGTCATATATTTGATGGGTATACTTGGCATAAAGTCGAGCATAAAAGTAATGCTAACATTAAAGTTTGTGGTTCCAGACCAGAGCCTCGAGGAATAGAGCAGAATTCTTCTCTCTTTCTCCCTCTTCTACTCCACACATTATTTTCTTTTATCTCCTCTCTTCTTTCTCTCTTCGACATTTTACCAGTGGCAACCTTTCACGGATGCTGGGCTAACTCTATCATGGCTTCTCTCTAAAAAGTGCTACCTCCCATTTTATCTCCCGATTTCATACACTCCGTGTCTACAAAATTTCGAGAGATTCTCGTGGCTCTGTTATTCGTCAACTAAAATTGCAAAACCCATCGCACACTCGAACCGATTCGTACCGTACAATTTCCAACACTCTCCATTTTTTCCATTATGCCCTCCTCGTTCACGACACACTCGTTTACATCGCCCTGTCGTGTTTTGTGGCCTTTTCCCCAATACGAATTTCCGTTACGTCCCGCTTTTCCAACGATAAAACTCTCCAGGGAAATTATAATCGGCCGGTCGCGTACATTCCACCGAAATAATGACGTTTGAATTTTTTTTTAAACTTTCTTAATTACTCGAAAAACTATTTTTATATGATTTAAACGATGCGTGCTCATTAATGCCGATTTTTTTATCACGTGACATTATTTTTCTCCCCCTAATTGTCGATCCTGTTGTCAGAATACAACAACAAAAAACAAAAGATTTATTAAAAAGTCATTAAAGACTTGACAAATTTTTTTTTTTATTCAAATACTTATTTATTGATTCCCGAGAGAAATATTTCTTCTTCTCAAATAACGAGATTTATTTTTAATAAATTTAACATTTTATTTAAATAAATATATTTCAATGAATAGAATTCCTTTGATTAAATTCACAGCCTTTGCATCTTTTTTTTACGTTCAAGTCAAATTTTTATTTATTTTAAATCATTCCGAAGAATTCTTTATTGAATAAATAAAATGATTTGGAACAAATGAATGAATTAATTAGGTTAATAAAATAAATTTTATTGATTTTTATTAAATTTACAGCCTTGGGGTTGTTGTTGTTTTTTTTTTTGTTTCTCACCGCGTAACGTATTAAGGGAAATTTTCCATCGCGTCACAATTGTTCGCATGACGTTTCAATTTTTTTCGGTTTGCCACAAAAGAACAATCGTGGGGTTAAGAAAATCCTTGCTGGCTCAAAGCACAATTTGTGCAAGTGGCATCAGAACTTTTAGCCAAAGGGTGAGGGAGTGTGCGATCGCAAGAGTTTGGGGTGGTGGATATAGTCGAGTGGTAGTTTAGTTCTGGAGTGGTCGTTTGGGAACGATATTGGTGTGCCAAGGGAGGCATAGCTTTCTTGCCACGTGGTGCCTCGCCTCGGCTCGCTACCCCCATAATTTTGGTCTTGACTTTACCATCGCCGCTTCCTCGATGCACAGACTTTCAAGTATGCCATCGCACCTTCCCTTTCTTCCGAGGGTTGCGTCTTACTTTTCAAAAACCAAGGTAAACCCAAATTCACGAAAATATCATCAAAGATAACGGATTAAATTTTCATCCTTAAAATCTCTATCGAATTTAAAAATCCACGTCCTCCGAGACGAGACGCAAAAAATAATTTATCGGACAAAAAAAAATCGTGCTTGTTTATTCGCCACTCGATAAACTCACACCATCTGCACTTTTCTGACTTTCCACAGCAAACACTGTCAAGTGCTACCCTTTCCCGACTCGTGGACAATCGTTGATAAAACCATATCAGAGTGACTTCCGTTTGTTCAAGATTACACGATAATAAGCCGATCAATATCGAATCATTTTCGAGTTTGTATACGAACGTGGAATTAATTTGTGTGTGTGTGTGTTTTTTTTTTCCAAACATTGTTCAATATTAATTATTACTCAATATTTATTTATAGCCATAATATTGAATATTTAATTGAATAATAAAAATGTAATATGTAATGAATATGCAATATTTAATGAAATAATTGAGTAATTAATATTCAATAATTGATAAAATAATTCAATAATTAATCAAATGATTAATATTTGAGATTAAATTAAGGAATTAATATTTAAAGAAACTTTTGGATAACAGAACGATTGAATTGGATCGATTCGATGGTAAATCCTCGTGAAAATGCGATCGAACATTAAAAGCCTTTAAGGGGGAATTAAGAGTATTTTAATCACGTAAATACCCATTTCCTCGAGTTTCCGTAATGAATACATGGGAATACTGATAAGGAGCAGTGTGAGGGTGTGTTGTTCGATTCCCTCGTATGATAAAGTCCCTGGGCCCTTCTCTGCGATGCTATCGACTCGTTGGGAGGGTGAGTTCTCCCTCCGTGCTTTTCCTAATACGCCTCATTCTCGAGGCTTTCCCTTATGGGGCTTGATAAGGATCGCTGCTAATTGTTGCGAATTGGCGAAGTCGCCGGAGAGAACGGAAAACACACGCGAGATACGAAGAACCGAGGGAGAGCCTGTGGCCGGAGAAATAGCAAGAGGGAAACGAGAGATTTTAGGGCAACAGGTGTCATCTGATTGATCGCTGTGTCGCTCACGGAAACACTCTCAACCACCACCCACATATCTCTATATAAAGGGAGAGAATACCTCCCAAACCCCGATTACCTTAGCCGCAAACACATCCGCGCGAACCCGCCCAACGAACGCCCTTAATGTCAGAACATTACGAACACTCGCCCAAACGCAGTTTCTATCCTACGCACTAAATACTCAACCCGGAACACACGAAATTCTATTAATTTATAAATTTCCTCGAATTTTTTGGCTCAGCTTGAAAAACAAAACAACATTCCAATGACAAACTCGCAGTGCCTTCGACATGCAATTTTGAAAAATTTCAACACCCCCCCCCCCGACAAGTACGAAGTCGATATTTAACCGCAAGCAGCGAATTTTTCAATTTTAATCCGCACTTACCGAGCTCATGCAAATTTGCACTTGGACTTTTCAAAACTTAATATTTCCACGATTAATGCATGAAATTAATCTTGGAACCATACTTTTTAGGGGTAAAATATCCTGAGTAATTAATTAGAATAATATTAAAAAATCAAATATGATATTTTATTGCCGAAAAATAGGCAAATAGAAGAAAGGAATTTCAAAAACCTGTGGCACTCGAAATTTTCGTGTGTGCAAATTTGCACCAGTCTCCCGTCTACGGGTCAATCAATCCCCAAGTCTCACAAACTGCCTGCAGTTTCCCTCTCCCATTCTTTAACACGTGCCCTTATAATTCGTAGATTTTTCCTCCTCACAGTTAATTCAAAAACTGGTCCCGTAATGTTCCGAGGTCTCGATGAATGGTCAAACGAGACTGATGACTCAATGAGCTCGTGATACACGATAACTATAGCAGAGTACACAGCGTAGAATTATAATAACGAGTATTATAGTGTTGGCTTTGACAGACAAGATTTACAAGGTGGCTGGCGAACGACACGTGTGATTATTGCGGAGAATGATCGATAGGAACGTCGAGACGAGTCTGACCACGGACCTCGAGAAAATACCGCAAACATCGCTATTTCTATCTATAAATATGAAGATGTGAGAACACGGTTTATAATAAGCATAGCCACTTAACGGATAGCCACGAGACTAGCTTCGTTAGTCCACGCTCCTCCAAGATTGACGTTCGCTTTTGCTCCGTCACCGATCGCAGTCATCCCCTTGATATTTATTCACGTCCGGACGAATAATGTATGAGCTTTTCTGTGCAGATTCCAACGTCGTTTTATCCATTTTTTCGTTCAGTTGATCGACAAAAATCCTTTGGATTAAAAAAAAAAATAAAAAATGGCAATATTTGTTTTTTTTTTTTTTTTTTTTTTTTTCTTTGTTCGTTTTTTTCT
>JAPYYS010001355.1:0-56334 GCA_030522525.1 Campopleginae sp. 14b
ATTTGGAGGATAAATCACTCACAATGGCATGTCGTCACTGTTTTAGGAACGCGAGGACGATTGTTGTACGCAACAGGACTCAACCGGTGGGACTCGTTACCTTCGAACTCCGACGACCAACGTGACGAAACGAAAAAATTTGAGCGCGAGCCCCGCCCCCGGCGCTTTTCTCCCCCTCCCTCCCCCCCCCCCCCCCCCCCCCCCCAGTACCTTTACAACTTTTCCCTCAACACGGGAATTTATTCACACAAAGACGAGTCTTTTCCCGAGGATCTTTACGACTATTTCCTGCAGACCCTTGTGTCTTCTTCTTATGTGTCTATAAATATTGGAAGACCAGCTGGCCCGATAGCCGCAATGGGGACATCCGAAATTCAATGATCCATTTCTACACCTGGTTTCTTGTCCCCCGGGGATTCCGCCATATTGATGATTCTCCTCCTGAGTTTCTTCGTACCATGTGTCTGAAACAGCGCAATCAACGAGTGTCAATAATCAGAAAAATTACCAAGATGAATGAAGCACAGAAATACTCAATGACTCAAGACTACTCAAGACTGATCGTCTGGCCTTCCCCGCACGAGCAAACAATTACGCCTTTCCGTCATTTTCATGCATACGTGAGAAAATCTCGAATTCTTTCTTGGATAAAAATCACAAAACCTGGACGAGACCAAGATCTTACGAATTTCTGGGATCGTGCAAGTTTTCCCAATTTGTAAAATCTTCACATTTTACTACTCGGACGTAACGTTTACTAGTTAACGGAAGAAAACGATCTAGTTAGTGAGGAGGACCGAAACCGGAGGGACCGAGCCGAGCGATAGGGGCGAATAAATTGTATTCGAATGTGGACGAACACAAAGAAAAATGGTCGAAAGAATCTGCGATTTTCCAAACACCTACCGACCGATTGGCGTCAAGGAAAAAATTTATTTGAAAAAATCGTTTTTTTTTTTTTTTTGCATAAAATTCGTCATTATCGTCGGTTGAATGTACAAATGATAAAATTTTGTTTCCATGTCCGTGATGAACCGCAGACACTAATGAAAATAGTTTCGGATTGCGTGATCGTCGATGAAAAATGGAAAAGTGTGCCGGAGGCGGTGGAAATATAATTGGATACAGTCGGAAGCTGTTCAAAACATCTTGTTGACCCCGACAGGTAGTTTAGGGTGCCATCTTCTAATGTGCCTGTAAACGTTGGAGGATGAATTGTCTTTCTTATGACAATAGGGACAAGCGTATCTGGGAGTTTGTCCGCATCTGTGTCGAATGAGGTCCCACATTCTTCGAAAGCCAGCGTGGCATTTTGGACAGATGTAGTTCGTAATGACGTCTGACGACCAGTCGGACGGATTAGCAGCTGAAAGCAACGATCAGAACGTTAATAAATTGGTTAAAACCGAAGGGTCGATGATGAGGAGAAAATGCAAACTGCAATAACGAATAAACAACAAATTATTATTCGACCCACCGAGTCGGAGATGAAGACGATTGGAACGAGTAGCGACTAAAGAAAAAAAGCGACTACCGATGGCAATGAATGCAGGGGAAAAAAAACAATAAATCATTTGGGAATATCGAGCGATTTATAAAAACCTGAAAAATGGTCGGCTCTTCCGATTGCCCTGCATCTCCGAACAGTGACTCGGCAGGGTCGACGTTACTTTTCGCAAATGCATAATTCTCGCATACCAAAGATAAAAAAAAAAAAACCAACAAAAATCTTGGAAACAACTACTAAACACACACAAGTATGCGCGAACGCATACCACAGAGATACTGAAACTATGACGTCACGTAATCTCTCATCTTTATTAAAATCATCCTGTTATCGAAAATCGCAGATTTTATGAGTGTTTTTAGTTTAGTCATTTGTTTGTCATTGGGCAGAGAGATGGCCGGTGAAAAATAGACCCGATTTATCCGACGGGAGGAAAGAATCGAGCGTTTATCTTCGAGAGCGCAAGTCCATTAGGATAAACGAGTTAAATTTCGAAAGAGCCGCTTCCACATACACTTTTTGTTCAATAGTTCCTGTGCACAATAACCGGAAGTCCATCGTGTCTCATTCTAACGTGTTTGTAAATATTCGAGGAGCATTTGTCCCTTTTGTTGCAGTAAGGACACTTGAATCTTGGCTCCTTTCCACAGTCATACTTCATGTGTGTCTTGAGTGTCTTCTTATACGTGTAACCGGCGTTGCATCGTGGACAGTGATAGGCCATCCTGCCGGTTTGCCAAAAAGGATCATCCTCTCGTTTGACTTCGCTACCGGAGTAATCCATGTGGGCTCGCATTAATTCCATGACGTAAGGGAGGCCAAGACCTGAGGGCAGGAAACACCACGAGATTAGAAATAATTGGAGCTCGTGCTCGATCGCTAATAACTTACGCAATCACATTGAAGAATAAAACAAACGGAGAGGGAATCTAAATATTAAGATCGACAAAAAGGGTAGAAAGATAATAAAAGAGTAAGGAAGAAAAAAATAAATGTAAAAAAAAAACAAAGAAGAAAGTAATAACGAGAGAAAAAAAGGAAATATTTCAACTTTTTAAGTCTCAGATGTTATAGTTGAAAAAGCTTTGTTTGTTTGTAACTTTGAAGAGTGACAGCTCGAAAATTTCAACTGTATAACGACGACGTAACGTTCGACGTTGAAAGAAAATGTCATTTCGGTTGGAGAGAGTTGGCAGGCGCGAGATAACCGAGTGGGCACAAGATTCAACGCTCGTAATAGTTTTATTTTTTTTTTCGTCTCTTCTTACTGCTGATTTTCTTCTCGTTCACGATTATTTATTCTTGTCGTTGTTTTTCACTAATAGAAGTCGGTTATGATTATCGAAAACATTTCCGTCACTTTATTCAACGAAGCGTTGAAACATACTCACAGACATGCAACACACACGCATACCACAGTACAATTCTTATACTCGTGGTTCGTAGGGAGATCACTGGAGCTTGACGACGTGGAGACGACAACCCTTGTGATATTTTCGTATGTGCCTGTACGTGTTCGACGACTTACGATCCTTCTTTCCACAATAAGGACACTGGAATCTCGGCTCTTGGCCACACTCGTGCCTGTAGTGCGACAACATATTGGCGCGTTTGCTGAACGAGCTGCAACACCTCGGGCATAAGTATCTCGTACAGAGAATCTCTCTCGTTACATCCGCACTCCTTCTCATCGTTTTCTTTGGTATCGCAGAATCATGAAAACTCGTGAAATCTGCAAAATAATATCGAACACGTTTTCATTAATGGTGAGCAATTTTTCAACAAACCATTCAATTTTATCTATGTAAGTGCGTTATGAATAATTGGTCGTGAATTGAGCTCCTGCCGCTGCTTCGAATTCGAAATCGAAAAAATTTCAAAAAGCGAGTTTTTTTTGATTTTACAAATTTTTTCTCCTTCAGCTCAGTGTCAACTCTTTCTCTTGTCCCATCGACTCGCTGTTATTTTATCAGCCAACTCGTACGTGCGATAAACACACATCAATTGTTACGTTCGAGCACAGCTTACATGCAGCAACTCAGTGAAGTTTGAGAGTGTAATTCTTGAGGCCCGGATGCCATCGAGCGACGTGTCTATAAATGTTGTAAGCTTTCTTGTCCCTTTTGTCGCAGTATGGGCATCCGAATCTGGGCTCGTGTCCACAGAGATGTCGATAGTGGGTCATCATATTGGATTCCATGGTGAATCCGCTACGACATCGTGGACAGAAGAATTGTTTCTTCGATCTATCCGAGGATTGTTGTATCAGCTGTTGTTGTTTGTTCGGAGTCGAAAGGGCTGAAAATTTCAAGATTGTCTGGGTTATTCATAGGCAGAATTTAGCGCGCGTCCTTTGTCTCGGAGCACAGCTCGAGAAACAAGAAAAAAGACGCGCGTTGCGTTATTTTCGATAATAATTCTCTCAAAGGTGCAAGAACGATGGAGAGCAAGAGATCTTGGAGTGTTGTTGTCTTGGTCATTTAAAATGGTATCTTCAGGATGATGATGGTTCGATTTGATAAGAGCCAAGCAACGCGAGATCTTGCGAATTCCGTTGACTATTGTGCCAAACGATCAGACACGTGATTGTATGAATTATCTGCCAACTTTCAGTTTTTAACACCAAAGAGTATTGTGTGATTAAAATGTAAACGGAATTGGACGGAACAAGCAATGAGCTCTCGCCTCTCGAGAGACGAAAATCACTTTCGTATCACAGCCGCCAACTTTTTTCTCATTTATTGTCATCATCATGTTTAACTCTGTTTTATTGGCATTAATAAACGAAAACAAGTTTGGAGTTGTATATACAATTGGAACGACCCGTCGTTATGTTTCTTCAGTGATAATCTTCATATCTTCCGTGTTCATTGCGTTGGAATAACGATTTCTTCATAATATCGTATTCTCACTTAATTATAAGAATTCATACCAAGAATATTGCTAATGAAGATAAATTCTATCCGGTTTGAAACAAGGCATCTGCTTGTGTACCCGTCTGACGTGTTTGTAGACGTTCGAGCTGTACTTGGAGCCGTAGTCGCAATAGGTACACCGAAAACGAGTTTCGTGAACATCACAATGAGACCTGAAGTGTCGTAACAGTCCGTCCTTCGATAGGAAGCTGTGAGTACACCTCGGGCAAGGAAACCATCCATCCGCGTTGCTCGAGTATCCACCTGGAAAAAATGTACGAAAATAGTTAGAAGAATGAAGCTGAAGATTGCCAGAAATCCTCGAATCGATGTGGTCAAGAAAAAACACAGACATACAGACTTGAGGAAATGACGATCACCATTTATCCTGCATTATCACTTTTCCTCATTTACCTCTCGTGAGTTACTCTCCTCGTGAGTAACAAAGTGATTAGCAATAAATGCATAATGAGCCTTAAACCTGAATTTTTAATGCACGAAGGATTCGCTTTTCCCTCCGGAATCGAAAGATTGAGGAAAAAAATCTCGAATCATTGAAAATTGTCTCTTAAAAATTTTCCAACGCGAAACGCGTCGTGAACAAATAAATGTGTATGGAATACGAATCGATACGAATGTTGTACGAGTATAATGAACATAAACACAAAGCACCACATGCGATTGAAAAAAAAAGTATTAAACATAAAAGATCAATGTCGTCGAGCCTGAAATCCATCATTTTTGTTTTCGAACCCTAAATTCATCGACGTGCAGAACTTTGTCATTGGATTAGAATAATTCAATGTTCTCGACAGCGTTTGTGATGCGAACACATCGTATGTACATTTTCTTCGTGTACACGCGGACACATAGAAACATTCTGGCCACGATGATTTTTTGGAAAGAATGCCAAGTCAGCGAATCGCCTAGAATATGAAGTCAAAAGTTATTTTTGTTGCATTAACAATAATGACGATTAAGCAGGACATTATTTTCACAAATTATCGAGCCCACCAGGATTTCTTCTTTATTGCAATTGCCAGGCGGATACAGGGGGAAAAAATCATGTGACGTTGCGAGTTGGAAGCTTAAACAATGTATTGTTATAAATAATGGAATATTAAGTTTCAATAGAGTCTGTTAACGGTAACTTGACTGCCCGGATGAAGTTTCCTTACGTGATTGTAGATCGCGTGAGTCCATTTGCTAATGTGAGAGCAATAAGGGCACTGATAACGTGGCATGGTGTCGCACTCGTATCTATAATGACGATACATGGAGTAATTCTGTGAGAAGACCTTGTCGCACTTTGGGCACCTAAATTTCGGAGTAGTCGGTCGATTGTGATGCTCGGATTTCTCGTTGAGACTCGTCTTGGTTCGAAGCAGACGCGATTGTGAATATCGCCAAAATTCTGTAAGCAATGGAAGAAAAGAAAAATTTGATCGTCAGTGCGAGCCAGACATTGATTGAGTCGAGACCGGAAATATAATAGGATCAAGTCTGCGAAAAACAAGCCAACGTTTCAAGACCGATGATTATTTGTTATTTTTTGTGTCTTTTTTTTTATTCAATGATCAAGGGAATGTGCTTGAGAAAAGAAAAATGAAAAATTGATGAAAAAATAATTTGAAAAATTGTCTTATTTACAAACAATGGAATTAACGGCGAGTGGAAAAAATGTTGTTCGTGTATTGTTTATGGTATTTTTATAATTAATATAATCTGACGAGGGTGACTGGCTCGTTCGGATGGACTGTCCTCACGTGTTGATATATGTTTGACGTTTTCTTACTGCACATCGGACAATAAGGGCATTTGTAACGGGGCGCTTTTCCGCATTCGTATCGATAATGTGCCAGCATCGTGTCTCGTCTCCCGTAACCGTTATTGCACGTTGGACAATGGAACTTTCCGGTACTCGAGTTATATTGAACGTCACGCCTCTTAAAGAATTTTCTTCGGCAGAAGTCAACGGAGTGAGGAATAAAGCCGAACTTCGAACCTGTAAAACATACAACAAATTATTCATCGATCAGAATTACTTTCGAGCCAACTTTCATACTTAGAGAAAAATTCTTTTACTCTTGTTTTTTTCGTTTCTTTTTTTTCATATTAAGGATCAAAGTCCGGAGCGATGTAATTTCTTTTTTTTTTCGCCCTTGACTCTCTGTTACTGTGCCGGGATTTTCATGCGGTGGGAACATCTGGTTAAGGGATTCGACACGAAAGGCATCAACGAAACTCAAACTCAGATTTCGACGCGCGTCTCAGTTTCGATTTACCCTTCGCAATCATTTTTTTTCTGTTTTTTTTTTTTTTTTTTTTTTCGCCGGACGTTCTAATATACACCAACTTCCGGGCCAGGGTCCCACGACCTTCCTCTTTCTCTTAAGTAACAGCCAACCGACTAAGCTGAAACTTAAACATCGAGATAAATGCAAATTATTGTTTAACTCGAGTCAGAGCCTTTGGCTGAATTCTCCACCGGAAAAGAGTTCGGTTCCCAACACGTTTATACAATTTCTTTTAGATACCATCTCAGAGGTGACTTTGTATTTATTTACTCGCCAAAATTCGCAATTTCATCGTCTCGATGACGATCGTACGAAAAGAGAAGAGTACGAAGAGTCAAATCGAAGATTCGCCAAAGGAACTTTAAAGAATTAATTAGCTTAATGTTAAGATCGTCATATATTCCCGATGCCCCCTGATCGAGAATAGAATCTTCTATTTTTTGGCATCGGAATGATCGTCGAAGAAAGGCTGAAAAGAATAAAGGCGAAAAATTAGTAACGAGGAGAAAAATCAAAGTGCCCGTCATATCGGAAAGGGAAAATTACTTGCCTTCGATCGAGGGTCTGGTGTGAATTTTTGACAATTATTTATTCGGGAATGAATAGAGAATGTATTATAAATATTTGGAGGACTCGGTGCCGCGTGGTTTTTTTCGGACAATCGTTAATTGGGAAGATTTTTGGACGCAGGACACGAAATTGTAGGCGTTTTTTCTCAGAAACTTTGTCCGCACAGGTCAATTATGTAAGCCGCTTGATTCTTGTGTTTGCTCCTTACGTGCCTCATCCCGTTGGACTTAATTTTGCAGCAATACTCGCAGTAAGGACATTTGAAACGAGGCCCAAGACCGCACTCGTATTTGAGATGGCTCGTGAGATTCCACTTACAACTGAAGTTCCTCGAGCAACCGTCGTTCGTGCAAAAGAATCTCAATCCATTCTCCGTAGGGTACGGCGTAATATCTGCAAAATAAAAATAAAAAAAACCATTGCGATAAAAAAAAAAAGCAATAATTGGTGATGCAGGAAATGTTTAATTTTTGGTTAAACATGCCGACAAACAAGGCTTCCAAGGTCGCCAGGCAAAATGCTTTTCTCCTTTTCGATACTTTCACCACAAATCATCTGATCGAGGCTTACGACAGTTTTTTCTTTCGAGCTCGTTCACTGCAAAGATTACAACGAGATTCGCAAGAAATAGAGACGCAGAATTACGAAAAGAAAAATTTATTCAAGATTTTTTTAGTGACGTCCGAAGTTTCAGGAATTTTTCTTTTTTATTTTGGAATTAATTCATGGCATGACTTTGAACTAAAGCACATTTGATCGCCGATTATTTTGCAACTTGAAAAATGGTGAGAAAATTAGTGGAATACGCCGAGCCTCGAGTTTGGATTTTATTATCAACGGTGAGCGGTTGTTTGGATTTGTTCACTTCAGGTCTTCGGTACGTCGAGAACGAAGACCTCCGAACCGCCGTGCCTCCGGCGAACGTGTTTAGCCACGTCGGCTTTGACTTTGCAACGATATTTGCAGTACGGACACATGAAGCGCGGTTCGAGTCCGCAGTAATAACGAAGATGTTTGATCAAATTTCTCTCGGTACTGAAAGCCCTCGTGCAGTTTGGGTTCGGACAAGGGTAAATGGCGTCCGGAGAATCTTCGTACTTGGATGCTCCGTGTTTCCTGATTCTCCCAGTCCAGGCGTCAGCGATAGCGGCATCTAAAACTATCAAAGACACGATCGAGTAAGTATTGCAAATCGAAGAAAATTATTCATTTCGAAGAATCTTAGAAAATTAAGTACGAATATGACAAAACAAAAGTTTACGAACGAAGGAAATTCGTGCTGGCAATATATATTTATTTTTGTGCGTAACAATAATCGCTTGAAAAAAATGATACGTCTCACTTTTTTTATTTTTTTATAGTAACGTAATTGCTATAGTTCTCATGGATCCACGCGATGTGTCTTGGCACCTGTCCTTCCCTCTTCCCCTTGTACGGGCAGTAAGGACACTACAGACCTGGCAGAGCACACCCGGTACGAAGATATTCTTCGAAATCGAATCTCCCAACAAACAGGCTTGGACAATGAGGACACTGAAAATATTCATCCCCCGCTCGGTTGCGACGTAGATGCTTCCTGGCACCTCTGGCTGCTTGACCGGGCCGCGGATTCGCGTTAACGGAGCCTGGAAAAAGCAGATTCAATAAAACCGTGAGATGGAGGAGAAATTCGATGTAACAATCGTTTTTGTCTGTTATTTTTTTAGATCGATAGAAACGTGAAAAATTCTACTGGACCGAACAAAACGAGGATCCCCGACATAAATCCATCACCAAATTATTTCGTTCCAGAGCATTTTATTGCTATAATTGTCTATCGATATATCGGAGAAACTTTTGAGAGCAACAATAAAAATAAAATGACGCTGCACGAACTCGCTGAGCGGAAATTTTGAGTTGAATTTATTTTGTTTTTATTACTGAAGAGAGAAAAGATTATTGAACATTAGTTTGACAAACATCAACGACATATACGAGACAACCAGGATGAATACGTCGCACATGAGCGCGAACATTCGAGGCGTGTTTCGTTCGATGAAAGCAATAAGGACAATTGAATCTGGGCTGTTGTCCACACTCGAATTTCACGTGATACCGAAGATTGTGTTTCCGGCTAAAAACGCTGTTGCAATTGTTGCAAGGAAATTTCGAAGTACTTGGGTCTGTGAAGCCGTTGATTACTTTTCTGCGTTGACGGGTCCGGTTGATCTGAGGATTGGCAGGAGCTTCGTAGCCTAGAAACTCTTCTGGAATCATACAAAAAAACCACCCGAACAATTAATACAAAAATTATGAATTATTTCATGAGCCACCAAGGCGGCTCGATATTCTTGTTTTTTGACATGAAATATTTCACGTGCAATCCAAAGAAAATGCCTAAGCTCTAGGATAATCATTGGGCAACTGAAATTTCATGAAATTCATTTTTTTCTCCTTTGCAATCAATTTCAATGAATCAATGATGCAGCGCCAATGAGTTTTTATTAAAAAATACGAAATTCAATACATCAATGACACTAGCAACTGTATTATCGTGTCATCTTATTTCTTGAGATCCAGAGTAAAGACACGTCGTCCACTATGCTTTCGTCGCACGTGACTCCGAGCATTAGACAATTGTCTCGCCCGATAAGCACAGTATGGACATCCATATCTTAGAAAATTGCCACATTCGTGTTTTATGCGATAATTCAAATTCCTCTTTCTCTTAAATGTGCTTGGGCAATCCACGCAGCTGTATCGAACAATATTAACCCGATCATTAACAGGGCGAATTCCTTCCAGCTTCGCCGGGTATTTGTAATAACACTCCGTCGCGAACGTTGGACCTGAAAACAAAAAGAACAGAGCAAAAAAAAAATAATTAAAAAAATCATTGGCTCGTTGGAGAAAAAATCACAAAAATACATTTTGCTCATTGATTTTTTTTTTCGTTTTTGCTTTTTTTTTTGGTCACCGAGCTCACACTTATGATAAGTTGTCAGGATTTTTTTTCAACACATCAAAAACTTCATCAACTGTCTCCGTGTATCGCTTTTGCTCGGTGAAGCAGCGAAGATCGATAAATAATGCGTAAAATGATGTGAACTACTTTTCTACACACGATTCTCTTTATTACAATTTTAATACATAAATTCGTGGATTAAAACGTGAACTGGAATCTCATGAAATAATTTCAAGACTAAATATTTGGCATTGAATAAGAAACGAGTATTCAGGACGTTCGAAAAATGTAAAAATAACATCGAAGCGGTGTAGAAAAAAAATCATTATTTGAGAATAAAATTAAAAAAGTAGAAATAGAAGAAAAAAAACGGAATTTCAATTTGTACAGCCTGATGGGTCTTGATCGTAAAATTTGGTCCTTGCATCCAGTAATTTGGAGCAAAATTGGGTTTTTTTAAATTGGAGACTTTGACTCTTTGTTCTATAAAATTGCACATGGAGAATTAGTCGATTTTAATGTTTTTATAATCTGTCATGCTGAACTCTTCCCAAGATCCCAATGCGACATCGATAACGCATATCGATTGGTTAGGATGACGACTCCTTATGTGTGAACGTGTATTGGATTTTTGCTTAGCTCGATAGTGGCAGTAAGGACACTTGAATCTTGGGAGTTGGCCACACTCGTACATCTGATGTCTGGTTAGAGTGCCCTTAAGATTGTACACGCTGTTGCATCCTGGACATGGATATTTTCGCTCGCGTTGACGATACTGCTTCATGAGTAAAAGCTCCGCGAACATATCTGGCAAACAAAAAATACAAAGTCGATTTTTAGCAGAAGAAATCTTTTAGTTTGGCTGTGAATTTCGAACATGTAGTGATTCTCTGTCAATATTTTTTTCATTAATGTTAGTCTTGAGTCGAACGGTATCGATGTCGCAGAAAAAGCTTGGAGATCATTATTAGTCGGTGGAATATTTTTTGTTTTTGTAAATTTAATCATTTCCTTTGGATTTTTTTTTGTTTTTTTCTTTCGATGAACGAAAAAAATACACTCTCTAGCGAGGCAATGCAAAAATGTCCATAGCGTAAACGGAATTTTCTTCGAATGTGTTTGTTGACGTTGGAGGTCTTCTTGGAGCGTAAATCGCAATAGGGAGACTTGAACCTCGGCGATTGTCCACACTCGTACATCTGGTGTTTAGTGAGGTCGGGCTTCCGGCTGTACGAGCTTTTTCAACTTGGACCTGGGTATATCTTGTTACTTTGACGTTTGTGGCGGAGCCTGAGCGCCATGTAATCTGCGAATGAAAAAATAGAATAACGAGTGTGCTCGGTGTTTGGGAGGCTGTTTTATCACATTGACAAATATTCGAGTGATTTTTAATTACGGGTGAGAACACTGATGCTCGAGTATGAGAACGTGGCGTGAGAAAAAATTGCAACTTCTAAAATTGCTCGCTACTTGTCGAAAATGAATATTTTTTTGGAAAAGCCTCATTTTTATTTATCTTTCTTCGCTGAGGCAGCAACTTTGAGATTTTCTTTGATACACAGTACGATTCAAGGTCACGATGATAGACCTCGCGCCATTTTATTTTCAATCTAAAGAAAATATTACAATTATTTGGAAATAATATCCGGAGAATCGGAATTCGATAAAAATACGAAAAAAAAATTCTAAACCGCGACATAATTCGGATCGTATATATTCTGGATGTAAGGAACTTTTCCGTAGTGCTTTCTTCGTATGTGTTTGGTGACGTTCGAAGACTTCTTGGACACCATGTCGCAGTAAGGACATTTGAATCTCGGTGGTTGGCCACACTCGTATCTCACATGAGTAACGAGACTCCTCCTTTGCTTGAAAACGCTCGAGCAGTTGGTACACGGGAATCTCCTCGTGAGCGGACTTATGGATTTCATATTGAAGCTTCTTCTGGTTCCATTAATCGGGAAACTTTCGTATCCTGAAAAATTAAACGTTATTGTCAGTTCGTTCTGTCGAACAATCTCGATTCTTCGTTCGCTTTTCCAATTTTTAAAAATCAAATTATCACACGTTAGTCAGGCAGGTTTTCTAGCCGCAACTTTGGGGTTTTACTACATTTATCCCGAAATTTTGTCCTCCAAGTTACTCGTGGATGAATTTTATTAATAACAAATATTAGGTCGAATTAGTCGATTCGAGATATCGAATTTACACGAAATGGTGCGTACAACTAGAGCTATCGATATTCCATCATTCCCTCGCGTCATTTTTCACTTTTATTCTCCTCGAGTACACCTTTCCGGTCGTTTTTCTCTCGACTTTTATTCACAATTCGCCTCCAGTCTTATGCAACATATGGATTATACGATCTTTGCCCTTGTGCCATTTACGAACGTGCCTATACATGTTGGACGAATCTTTGGCTGTTTTCGTGCACCAAGGACATTTGAATCTCGGTGGCTTTTCGCACTGGAATCTCACGTGATACGACAGACTTTTCCTATGTTTGAAGACGCTCGAGCAGTTCGGACACGGGAATTTTTTCGCCAGCGCGATTCTCGACTTCGCAACGGAACTCCTTGTCCTCCTGTCAATTCTGTCATATACAGATTCTGAAAAATCGAACGAAATTCGTCAGCTTTATACTAAACAATCGCAAATATTCGTTCATGTGATTTTTTTCGTTCGGGAAGGCTTTCTAGCCGGAAATTTGGGACTTTAACTTGATGAATTCCGAAATTTTCTCGTTCAAGTTACAAAGACGATGATTTTTATTAATAAAGAATATTAAGTCGATCGGCGATATGAGATTTACACTAAATTGTGCGTACAAGTCTAGAGCTATCGAAAAATTCATCATTGCCTGTAACAAATCATCACTTTTTGCCTTCGACGACGTTATTGCGGCTTTCGTTTCTTTGCCTGGACCTGCGGTGCACCGTTTCTCTTCATAGTTTCGTTGAACAAATCGATTATGTAAAACTCTTCGCCCTTGTGCAGTTTGCGAACGTGAGCATACATGTTGGACGAAGATTTGGCTTTCCTCGTGCAGTAAGGACATTTGAATCGCGGTGGTTTTCCACACTGGAAATTCACGTGGTACACGAGGCTTTTCTTTTGTTTGAAGACGCTCGAGCAGAGGGGACACGGGAATCCTTTGGAAAGCCCGATTCTTGTTTTCACATCGAAGCTCCTTGTGCTCCTGTCAATCCTGTCATATACGTATTCTGAAAAATTAAACAAATTTGTCAGTTTCCTACCGAGCAATAAGAATTTTTTTTTTTTTTCGTTAAATCATCACACGTTAGTCAGGCAGGCTTGCTGCTAGCCCGAGATTTGGGGATTAAACTACGTGTTTCCTACACTTTTTCGTGCTCAAGATCCTCGAAGAAGGTTTGGGTAAGGACTGAGAAGTAAAATTTTTCGTGGGTCCTCGATATGATAGAAAATTACGTTCACACTAAATGTTTCATACAACATAGAGCTAGTGACGTTTTTTGTCTTTATTATTCAGATTTTTGACCAGATTTTTGGCCGCGTTTACTGTCTTTTCACAATTTTATGCTCACATCGACATTTTTGCTTTTTTTTTTCTTCAAGAAACGTATCGCTTTCCTGAAATTGGTTTGTTCAAATCGATTATAAGGAGCTTCTCGTCCTTGTGCATTTTGCGGACATGGACATACATGTTCGACGAAAATTTGGCTTTTTTTGAGCAGTAAGGACATTGGTAACGAGGCTCTTTGCCACATTGAAAGTGGTAATGACTCTTCATGTCTGAAATTCTCTTGTATCCACGATTGCAACGAGGACAATGAAACTTTTGGCCACTCGTGGAAGCTTCTTGTAATTGAATCCTCGCCGTTGCATGCTGTGAGGTCGATGGGTAAGCAGAGGTCCCAGCGATCGTGTGCTGATGGGATTCCGTCCGGATTCTCGTCATTTGTCTCCTCGTTCCTCGATTCATATCGAACCTCGAATAAAAATATCGCGGCTGAGAGAAACCACGTCCGCTTGTCATTTCGGTCGCGACGATCCCTCCCAGATGTCGACGATTTACTATTTGTCTCGCTCCTGAAACATGAAGAAAAAAACCAATATAAAGCTTTTCTCTGCCTCAAGAAATGCTTCTCTATTTAAACTCCGGAGCGACGATCCGACGATAATGAGAACAAATAATTGTCAGTTCCTTTTCATTCTCATTCAGAAATGCCTTTTTAGTCAAAAAGTATTACTGATCGACTAAATCAAAATTCATATAACGTAACCAATTACCTTTCTTCTCCATAATTGCCGAACAACCTGAGGACAAAGATTCTCCAATCTCGATGGCAATTTTTTTTACTCATTTTCTTTAACCCGAGGACACCGCACTCCACACTTGGACTTTTAAAAACTTTGTATTTTTTCAATGAATGCATGAAATCATTCTTGGAACCATACTTTTTAGGGGTAAAATATTCCAAGTAATCGATTGCAATGATTTCGAAACTTGAAAAATGAAATTTTACTGTCGAAAAATTACTAAATCGAAGAAAGGAATTTCTGTGACCCTTGGAATTCTCGTGGGTGCAAATTTGCACCAGTGTGGTGTCTGCGGGTCAAGTTTGGCACAAACTTTTACCGGAAAATGACTGAAAAAAATTATGGTTTTTTGCTTGAATATTAATTCTCGGATATCGAGTCGTCTTGGAATAAAAACATGTGGGAATAAAATATTTGCGCATAAAATTGTTTTTTAATTTACAAAGGAATAAAAATAAAGTTATCGAGGCCCAAATGTGAGGATACATGAACCTTGTGACAACGTGTCAATGCCAAAACGTCGAGACTGCGAATAAAATGATGATGAAGGGAATAAAATGCAGTGATTATTCCATGTAGTTCAAATTAGTGAGACGAGCAGAACTTGAATACATTGTAACTTGAAAAGGAAGCGATTGATGGAGACGTCGAAAATGGAGTTTCATATCTTGCAGCCTCTTGTAAGTGCTCCCACAGTAAACGCATTTTCTGATTTTGCCACAATTGTGTCTCATGTGATAAGTGAGAGAAGCTTTGGTCCCGAAACTAACGTCGCAATTGCCACAAGCGAATGTGCGTCTCGGTCTGGTGTTATTTTCCATAAGACTGACGGAGTTATCGGCAAAGCAAGTGATTATTCCGGTGGAACGATCCCTCATTATCCTCGAACCTGCAACCACGAAAGGAAAAGTGAGAAGAGCAAAACTGGCAGCGAAAATTATTTTTGGGAGATAGTAAAAATTATAAAAATCAATAACGAGTAACTTTTAGGCGTTTTTAATTTTTTTGGAGGGCTGGGCTTTGATAGTTTTCATTCGGAGGGAAAAACTTGGGAGATACATTTTTCAAAATATTCGAAATAGCGTTCATTTGGCTCAGATTTTCATTATTTTTTTTTCCTGAAATTTTAAGCTTTCACGTATTCAAGCGATCGACACTTTTTCGTCGATAGTTCTCGATTATGTCGCTACTACGGGACATCTCAGTTGATGCCTCCTCAAGCTGCTGCCGTGCAAGAAGGTTTTTTCGCAACGAAAACACTTGAGAGTTCTTCCGCACTCGTGACGAATGTGGTAAATAAGATGAGAGCGTTTGGTGTAACTCGAGCCGCATTGAGAACAAGCGTGAGGACGAGTCTTCGGTAATCGATGACATCTCGAGTGCGGATTCCAGTAGCAGGAGGTGTCTACGTGGCTGCGTAGATGTCCCATTTGCATGAACGTCTTGAGGCAATATCGACAGGTGTAACGACGTCGCGAATCGTTCGAACCTCCAGCCGCAGCTTGACGCATTGCGAATTCTGAAACATCGTTTTTGCGATTCATCGTTAAAATCCTTTTTTTTCGTTCAAAAGCGTTTTTCGATATTTCGAACTTCGTTCGACCCAGCTGCAATATTTCCTTTTAATTTCCGTGACAAAGTACAAAATCATGCTCGTTCAAATTTTCGACTATTTTTTATTTTCTAATTTATTTTCCTCCCTCGAAAAATTATTTTTCACTCCAGGAAATAAATTTTTCATCAGCACTGGATGCTGTACGAGCATCCCTCCCTAAATTCCCTCGTTCGCCCTCATTTCGTTGCACTTACGTGTCGAACCACCGCCGGATGAGTGCGTCGAGTCGATGCAGCGTTTATATTCCAAGGGACGCCCAAATAGATGGAAACTTACGTTCGTGAAAAACGAAAACGTCATAGTATTGTGTTATTTATCCCCCCAACGTTTCGGAATGATAGAAAAATGTTATTTTTCTTGAATAAAAGTTGAATAACCCAATGCAGAAAATGTTATTTATTAGAAAGGAAATAAAAGTTGAAAATAGTGAAATAAAGTCTTAAATATCAAAGTGGCTTTGCGTAAATGTGCAAGGAAACAATGAACTAAGGATACATAATTCATAATACTCGAAACGAAGACTCAGTCGGGTCTTTAATAACGACAATAGAAAAAAAATTGGACGCTGTTCGTAATGGTCAATCGATGGAAGCGAAAAAAAGGGATAAAATTAGAGCGAAGAGATGTTCAAGAATAAGTGTTGGAGTGCATCCTCGTGATGTGTTCGGTGAGAATATCCATTCGCGCGTAAAATTTACCGCATAAAGGGCAAACGCATTTGAGTGTGCCGCATCCGTATTTCACGTGCCTACACAAAGTAGACCAATTTTTGTAAACCTTGCCGCAATCCGTACAACGATGACCACCGATTGGCAAACGATACTTGGCTTGCGAGCTCCCTGAAACGAGAAAAGAAAAAAGATATCTTGTCAGTCGAATGCTGCAAACGAGAGTGTGGAAAAAATCGTAGCATTTTCGCAGATGAGCTTATCAACTGACATCGACCGTAAACTCTGTATCATCCTTAAGAGCTTGATTGAAAAAAACAAAACAAAAAAAATTAAAAGAGAAAAAAAAAACAAACAAACGAGAATGACAAAGAGCGAAAAACGAAGAAATGCTCGACCATCGATCTCCGAAACGGTGAGAAACGAGAGATTTCGTTGCATCGATCGTGGATTAGGGAAAGAAAGAAAACGTGACGTCCGGAAGTGATTTTTTTGTGACGTTTATTAAGTCAAAAATACAATTATTGGAGAATTATTTATTAACAATATTCTTTTATTCGTATCAACGTGATATAAAATTTACACAAACTATACAGATATAGATCTTTGATAAACATTGTACATTGTACACCCGGAAAAAAAATACAAATTCAACAACGATCGTAAATCGAATAAACAATTCAATATTTTGGCAATTCTTTGCTCAACAGGCTAAATTAATTGATCATATATTAAATGTACGTATTTAACGCTAACGCATAGGAATAATTGTCCTTTGGTATTCGCATCAACTTGTTATTCATTTCCTTTCTTTTTGGCAGTATATTTCCTCTATAGTTAGAGAAACTTTTATTTATTGCGTTTAAGAATCAATAACCATAGTCGACGAAACGAAAGATAATTGACGATGCTTATTTATATTTGTAACGAGGTCAATCAGAGCAATGACATAGGAAATTCTCGACCGTTTGTTTTTTATTCATTTTTTTGCTTAAAATGGCAATTTTTTTTTTTTTATTCGACGTCGGATTATTAAAATCGATCGACGATTCGATTGCCAAGAGGCAAGAGGACAAGGGCAACAGAATGAGCAAGAATTTACGGAGTTAATTTTTGGTAAATCGACGGAAAATTGAGGCGAAGCCTTTTCATACGTTACTCGTGATTGTGATTAAAAAAGTGAAAATAAAACGAATGTTTTATGTTGGGTTGACAATCGAGGAGGTTCAATCGAGAGATTCTTTTTTAATAGTCAAGGTTGAATCGAGTTGAGATGCAATTTGACGAGTTGCACCGTGTATGTTGAGAATATGCTGCTTGAGGTGATCCGGTCGACAGAAATATTTGCCACAGAGAGTGCAGGTGAATGTGTAACGTGAGCCAAGCCCGCCGCACTCGTATCTCGAGTGGCGTGTCAACGAAGATCGTGATCTGTATCCACGTCCACACATGACACAACGAAATCTCAAACCACCCGACGAAGCCCCGCAATCCAAAGCTGGACTAGCTGCGAACATACAGGGAGGAAATTTTTTTTACACACGTGTGGCCCTCGGGGTGTTTTTGGCCTCCGAAGAAACGCGCTTGAACCGAGGGCACTAGAGAGTTGATAAACAATAAACAAAACAAAAAGTGAAAAATCTTCAAAAAAAAAAGAAAAAAAATTACATTAATGTAAAATTCCATTTGAAACAAAGCGCGATTGCGAGATTTTTTATTCCGAAAAAGAAAATGCCAACTTTGATCGATTCTTCTCTTTCGTTCGATTCGTTTAATCGGTTTTTTTTTTTTTTTTTTTTTTTTTTTTTTTTTTTTTTTTTTTTTTTTTTTTTTATTTTTTTTTTATATTGTTTTTTTGTTTATTTTTCTTCTCCTGAATCGCGTAATCGACCTCGCACGAATTTTCATCTCGAGACCTCAACTCGATAAATCAGAGAAAAGAGCCGAAGGGCCTAATTTTTTTTATTTTTTTTTTCTTTCATTTTATTTTCGAGTCTCGAGAAATTATACTTGTGCGAAATCCCTCGTTTTACAGGCGGTTATTTACATGCTGCCCCAAAAATTATTATCATTATTAATATTATTATGACATTATTATCCTCATCGCAAATTTATCTTGAATATTTTTTCTCAGGACGACTTTGACACGATATACTTTGATACATCCCAACGTTCAAAAGACAATACCTCCTTAAATATTATTACACCCAAAATACACATTCAGCATATATTTAACGAAAAATGTCGCGAACGATCCCTTGACATATTTCTGCAGTGACTTTTCATCATTAATTCATTCATTCCCTTAAGGACGTGGACACTAAAAATACCCCAATTGTTAAGCATTCGAGTTCAATCGTTCTCGATGTCGGTTTCGTTGTTAAATTCACTTTTTCGAGCACGTGTTCGGCTTTCTATTTGTAGCGATTCAGAGCTAACAGAATTGAGCAAAATTTACGATTTTTTTTTGTTCACGCTCCCTGAACAGACCAATGATTTTGATAATGAATTTTGGTTCGGGCGTTTCCGTCTATTGACCTGGAAATGTGACTGTCCGAATGAAAAAAAAATTGTCGGATATTTCGATAGGTCGACTCGCAAAATGAGAAGTGGAAAAATTTTTTTTTTTTGCGAAAATTTTGGTTGGAGATGAAAATGAAAGAAAAATTGGACGTTTGATTTATTTATAAAACCGCAATTACTGGTTTATTAGAAGCCGCAATCTCGCATCGAGTAATAGGAATTTGATATTTTTTATTATAAGTGATGTTTGTTATTATTTTTTTTTTCTTTTTCGTTTTTTGGCAAATATTCGATCTATTTGTTCCAAAATTTGTAAAGAACTCGAATGTCCTTGACGGTGATCGGTCTATTGGTATTGGCCGATCTTCCTGCATCGAGCATCACATCGTCATCGTCGGTGAAACATTCGGCAATGTGTCTGAGCAAACCACCGCGATATTTGTAACTTCGTCCGCAGCTTGGACAGGAAAGTCGACGATAATCGGCCATGAGATGAGAAGTTGGAATTGCGACTCGGCGATCAAATCCGAGATTACTTCCGGTAGCGCTCGTGTTGTGCCCCTTAACACTTGTCCCGTAGCAATCACCAGCTGCAAGCATCCACGCCGCAAAAAATCACCCCCGCGACCAACGCGACAATGTACCAATGATTAAATAAAAAATTATTCTTTTTGTCGTTTTTTGTTGTTTTTTTGGCTTTTTTACGAAAATATATATACTCGAGATTTTTGTAAACAGAACCAGGCACAAAAGGAGGTATACTCGATACTTCGAATGGCCAGGAAGTACTTTCACGATTAATGAGAAGGCTTTTAATTATTCCTGACAAGATGCCTTATTCATCGTTGTCGCTAACTTTTCATTCCATTTATCGATCTGCTCAATTTTTTGATCGTTTAAATACATTTTTCTGGTTATAATGAATATTGGCAAGCAAGATCGAAAGTACTCCCTCTAATTGTAAGAAAATAAATGAATAATAATCCAGGCGAAATAGTTTATTCATTAACGTTTTCGTGCTACCTCGAAATGAGAAAACAAAATAGATAAATAAATAAAGCAGTTACAAAAAACATGACAGACACCCTTGACGCACCGTCGACGACGATTGCCATCAGCAGGGATCGGCGATTTCATTTCCATCGCCTCTACAATTTGTTTCTTTCTCTTTTCACTTCGCTATCAACTTTTTCATGAATTTTATCATTTTATTTTATTTTAGCTCGCGATCTGCTCGATCCCGGCTAATGGAAATGTCTCGAGAAGCCCTGGATTCGGAGTTAGTAAGGAGACGACAGAGCACAAAGATTTGTGAATTGACCGAAGAGAATTTTCCATTATTTTATGGGAAAAAAATAATTATTCGAAAAAATTTGAATTTTTTCATTTTTTATTGTTTTTCTTTGAAATATCTCGAGTTTTTTCTCTTCGTGTCAATTAATAAATCTGCTCGAAACGTCCGTGCTAGTAAGCTGCTTCCTGAAAGCGGGGAAAGGTGTGTGGCGTTGAATGAATCAAACACGTGTTGGTTATTGTTTGGTTTTTCTTCATTTTTTGTCTTTTATTTATTATTATTCAATCATTAAAATGTGACGAACATGAGAATAGGCGAGGACGAAAATAGTTGAAGCTCTCGTTGAACGAAGTCTCGGCGATAAGAGACCAACGTCACTCCGAACCGTGAAACAATCATCGAATCTCCACGAGCAGCATGTGGAATAAAAAATCGTTTCGAAATTCTTCGTGTTTCTCGATTTTCTTACGTGAATTTCATGACTCGAGAACTCAGAGGGAAATAAAATGAAAGTTACGATTTTTATATTCGACGCTGCTCATGAGCCACGACCAGATGGGAGACTCGATCGTTCCTTTTTGTCTTTCGGAGCTGTCATGACGTCAAAGCGAGCTGTACGTCGATCGTATCTCTAACGAGTTTCTCATTATCCAAAAATATGGCTCGATACAGCTGGAAAAATTAACTCCTCATTGACACGAAATTTTTTTCATTATTCTACTCGAAAATTTTAATTCTTTATAATTTTACGAGTCTTTTCTCTTAATTTCTCACAATTATTTGATTTTTTCCAAACAATAAATTTCAGTATTCGCTCGTAACGAGCAATGGACAGTAAAAATGACATGGACTCGATTAAAAAAACCCAAAGATTTGATCAACCATCAGAGCAATTAGTTATTGCAACTTTTGATGAAATTTAGCAACTTTGGAGGTCACGTCGTCGTTGATAAAATCCGATGATCTGACGAAATAAAAAAATCTTTCAAAACGGGATCAGAATACAAAAAAAACACATGAACAACATGCCGGGTTAGATTTGTAGAATGTTTTTTTTAATGTTTCGACAACTTGTTTATTCGACATAGGGAAAAAGACATATTTCGTGTGTGCAAGTTCCAAATATTTCAAAATTTTTACAACTTGCCTTTTCACTTCGAAGGTTACTCGAAAAAAAAAAAAAAACAAAAAATCGAGAAACAAAAACAAAACCGTGAACCGTGACAATGTTTGAATTTTTCAAACTTACATGAATTTTCGGCGACACAAATCATAACGATAAAAACAATTGAAAAAAAAAAAGTATGAATCGTCGTTTTTAATTGTCGTTGGAGAATCGATTGAAATATTGAGTATGTTGGTTACCCGATGCAAACACTTTGCGCAAAGTCTTATACTTGTACGAAAAGTGCGAGCGAAAAACAAACATCAGCCCAAAAGTTGAATTTATCAAATTTTAAATGATTCTTCGTATTTTCAGCTCGAGACTGGTTTTCGAGATTTTCCATTAGAGAGTGTACTCTGCGTCACGTACAAAAAAAAACGATTATTAACAAAAGGATAGAAAATAAAGTAAAAACGATCCATCGAGAACGAAAAGTGTAAAACATAGAATGCATACTTGTAATCGTGACGGAGAGCACGTTCTTGACGTTTTGTAAGAAATAATCGACGTTTTCATGACAAAGATCGTGCGGAATTGTTTTTTTTTTTTGTTGGTTTTGACGATGCGATACTCGGGATAATGGAGCATTGACGAGAAATCTTGAGAGTTGTTGTTGTTTCTGAGATCTTGGTGTTGTCTCGATGTGAAGGAAACCGTCATACGAGATTAGCGAATACGAATGAATTAAATCAGCAACAGGTTCGCACGATTCTCACATTTTTGCCAGGCCTGCGTAATGATTTATATTCAAACTGGATGTTCTTAGCGTTGGGATTTCGTTTATTTTTGAAGAATATCCGTGCGAGACCCGCAGCCGGATATTTCCAATAAAGAAAACTCAATTCGTGAATCCAGAAAGTCGAAAGTTGATGATCGCCAGCCGATTTGACGTGAATCTCAATGATGTGAAGAAAACCCAGGCGCCTTGGGATTTCAACGTTTGAGAATTCGACGACAAAACGACCGCTCGATCAACAGCTATTTCACTTCCTTATTTTCTACCTGCCTGTCTCAATCTTGCTCTCCTAACTAATCAGCACATTCACAATCTCTCATTTACACTCGATCGAGCAGAAAAAAACAACGCAGACGATAATCGAGCCAAGGAAGCTGCAAATAATCAACTCGACACAAGAGAAAGATAAAAATCAAATGAGAAGGACTTGGGATCCAGGGACGTAGATATCTTGACGATAAATTTGGGGCTTGACGTACATCATGGGAAAATATATAATTCGACATGAAAATTTCGTTGAATAATAGAAAATTGCATCGATTTGAAAATGGTTGAAAAATCAATTGCCCATTGACATGATTTTTTGCAAATTCAACGGGGTATGCCCCGGTACCGAGCTGTTTTGTAAATTCCAAAACGACTCGATACCCGATTCATAAAAAAAAATCGCCTAATTAAAATAATGAATCAACCATTTTCAAAACCGACAAACTTTTCAATTGAGAGATAAAAAACGGTCACCCTGCGCGCCGATACAACGCGCAAGATTAAATACTTACGTGATCTTTTTTCGTTTTTCCTTACATCTCCGCACTTTACCTTTTTTTACCATTACCATAGATTTTTTTGTTAACACCAATCAGCCGTTCTCTTGCTGAACGGAGGAAGATCCAATTTAGAAAGAAAGAAACGTTAAATCATAATGTACCGTCGCGTTCATCGTGCACTGTCACTTTTTTATGCTGTAGGAAGAAATTATTACTGCAATTGACAAATGTAAAAAATAATGTTAATGTTGCTGTTTCCTGAAAATGTTTCGAATCCTTTCGGTTTCTCGATCATTAGCGACTCACAAAATTTCAAAGATCCTCGAATAAAAAAGCAGAGATCCAACGAATCTGTGAAAAATCGTTCCTCAGCAATGAACGAGAAGCAAAAAGATTTCGTGTATCGTTTCGTGTAGGAATAAATTTTTCATTGCACACAAAATCGAAATCGAATAGAAATCGTTGTAAAAAAAAAAAAAACATGATTCTCTGAAAAATAGAAAATGAATAAATTTCACGACGAAAAATCGACGATCGTCGATGAATAATCGATTATTCAATAATCAATTAATCAACCGATCACGAGCGATATACAGCACATTGGATTTTCCAAAGACTCCCGAAATTTGAAAAACCCTCGAAGGAAAAGTGACGCATTCGACGGGATTGTGCCGAATCGATTGTTTTTGGAAAATCCGAAAATGCGTTACATAAATATTCACAGATGGTGATGATTGCCTGTGAAGGAAACGAACACGAAGAAAATATTCAGAGAGTCATAAATGTTGGACGAATCAAGAAAAATCGAGGTACGAAAATCGAAAATCTCCGAACCATCGTTCACATTGGAAAACATCGATGATGTAAAATTCAGAATTGCTGACAATCATTTTCAAAACCGTTACCAATACGTTACCAAAACTGCTGCTCGGTATGAGAAGTCATCTGCTTCGGATCGACGAGTTCTCGAGCCAGAAAAATTCTGAGCTTTCGAACAATCCGCTGGGGAGTGAGTTTCTTCGGTTTTCTTAATCTTCTGCATCTTCTTTCGGCGATTCGTGTCTCGGCGAAATGCACAAAAAGCGGCGACTTTGCCGAGACGACGAATTCGCCGCTAGTCCGTAGAAAATCACACACTGAATTTAAGTTTGTCAACGGATCGAAATTCGCTGACAAAAAGCAACACGTCGTCCAACGAAAATCGATAAATTGCCAACAAGAATTGTTGCAATTTTCGTTGTTTCGTCAAAAAAGATTGAAACTATGGAAAAAAAAGAAGCTGAAAATAAAATCATCGTAAAAAATAATATCCGCAAGTACATTCGGTTGGATCTTCGAAGTTCGACCTGCGGAGAAAGAGAAAAAACGATTGTCGACAATTTTTGTCTCGGCGAGAATCGCGCGAGACCGTAAAAATGAGAAATCAGCAAAATAAAATGCTGGCGATTGGGAAATCACTTCCGTTGGATAAATTTCAGGTGAGAACGAGTTGAAAGAATGCAGAGTTCGATTACAACATGTTATTCGCAAAATAGGCATATATGAAACACACGAAGTTGAAAAACAGAAGTGGAAAAATTCATTTCTCCCAACACATTCATAGTTACACTAGCACACAGCTGAGAAAAAAAAGTGAAATGACGAATATGCGATGTATGGACAATTTACAAATGAAGAATTTCGCCGACGACGTCGTTCGAGGCGAGATCGTCTTCTTACCAAAAGAACGAGCGCCTCGAGCCAACGCCGGTCGATCAAAATTTTCAAATTGTTGGCGAAAATGCATCCTGCGAAAAAATTGAAAATTTTACAAACAAGTTGAACCACATGAACAAAATAAACACGAGGCAGGATTAATTACAACGATGTAAACAAATATATTGGTTGATAATGACGTCAACGTCGATCATTTCAAGCACATTGGCTCGTGAGTTCAAACCTTTACCTTGTTACCTTGTTAACCTTTGATTTAACCTTCAATTACCTTTTTACCTTTTTACCTTTAAACCCTTGTACCTTTTTACCTGATTACCTTCTTGAATGGATGTTCTTGTAGGTTCGATGTGTGAGTCGGTATTCGTCAGTGTCGATGATCGTTGTCGAAGAAAGGATGAGAAGCGAACTGTGCTCAGCAGCAGCGCGATGTGCATAATCAGCAAATAGCAAAAAACGCCACCGCGCGCTACGAGTCGAGTAAAACAAAAAAAAAATGGGGATCGATGCACTCGAAGAAGATCGTCCAGCTTGCAAAAAAGTTGAGCAGAGCTGTACGTTGTTTCTTCATTCTGCGGCCCTGTCTCTTCATTCTTCTTTCTTCCTGGTGGATCAACCGCGGAAAGAAATATTCGCGAGTGATTCGACCCGAGCGAAAAATGGCTCGTCCGTGTCGAACTTAAAACTCTCGCGTCATCGATCCGCGGTGTGTTTCGACCATAAAAAACCCATCACATAGGTTTGTAGTCTTCTCAGTCCCTAAACACTTGGAATGAAAAAGTACACGAATATGTATGCGGCATGAGCCACACGTATGAGACACAGACATATTGCGCGAGAGAGAGAGAGAGAGAGAGAGAGAGAGAGAGAGAACATAATGGTATCATGGTAGAAACAATATGATAAAATTCGACGAAACACGTAGAATTACAGAGCATTGTTGTTTACAATATCATCATTTATAAACGCTATGACTAAAGTATATAACGAGAGAAAAAAAAAGGCGAAAAAAAAACCAAAAAAATGTAAAAAAAAGAAAAAACAAAAAAAAAAAAAAAAAACGAAAAAATATACAACAAAAAAAAAAATAAAAATATAATGAGAAACAAATAAAAATATATCGTAAAGTCAAAGTTATATTTTTATATTTCGTAACATAATACGACGTTGGTTAATTCGAAGTGTAATTAATGTATGAAATTCTTAGTTTTTTCTTCTTTCTTTCTCATTATTGTTCTTCGTTTTCGTTTTTGTCTTTTTTTTTTTTTCAGTCCTTTCTCGAATAGATACATATACATATCAAGAGACATATGTATACATAATCGTATGGAAAAATATCAAGTATTTGTTATATATTCATATATAATATATATGACGTATATATATACATATAAAATATATATATTTGATTTGGGTTAATCAAACATTTTTGATGTATATGCGTTACGAACAAAGAAGCGAGTTATGTACACATGGGTTAGCAAAAAAAAAAGAAAAGTAAACTTGAAATATACATGTGTGCGCGTATATTGGTAAACGTCGAAACTTAGGTGGGTTTTGAGTCTCGTAAACGCATATTGATAATACGCAGACATACATGTATATTTGTTGTTTGGATAACGAGAGCACGCGCGTGTACACAGTCAATGAATACGGTCCATCGCCGGGATCAAGCGTGCCGGGATTCCGATGAATAATCATCATTTATTCGTTCATGGTTTTGCTTTTTGTACTTGCCTCCATTCAAATAGCTCACCCACCACCAACACCCTTTGCATACGTTTTGAAAACCCGCGTTTTTTTTTTAATGACACGATACACATATATAAATATATTGGGATATTTTTATATATGCTCGTTTAATAACGTGCCGTTGCGAGACGCGCGTGCCTCTGTGAGTTAAGATGTAATTACACTACCGAAGGAAGCGTGACATGCAAGACGAAATACTTATAAAAAGATATTGAAAATATAAAATAAAATCAATAAAATAAAACGGCACAACGTAATGGATAAATATTCGTAATATCTCGTTCACACAATAATCTTGAGTTTTATGTATTTTCCAAATTATTATCCAAATTATTGGATTTATTGAGAATTAGAAAACATCGTGGACTCAATCAAATCACCATTTTTATTTATATTCTCGTCGGTATGGAATATCAAAGCAGAGAATTCGGCAAGCACGCTCGTAGAAGAGAGATGAAAAATCTACAGAAAACTTATCGTAAGGAACCCTTTGCTCCCTTCGTGCAAATTATAAATATCGAGGATTACTCTGGTCGATGGAATGATTGGCCACGTGCTTCATCGCTTTTGTGTGAACGGATATTTTTGCATTGAGTGTGATTCGTCGTGGAACTTTCGTCACGATTTTATCAAAGAGTATCCTCCTTTTTGTTGTTGTTTTTTTTTTTTTTTTTTCTTTTTTTCCACTTTTTACTACTTTGACGTATACACACACGTATGGGATTAGTATAAGTGTGCGTATATATCTAAATGAATATGTATCGACTACCAACATAGAAAAATAACACGAACACGACTACGAGGGTGGATTTGGGGGTTGGGGGTTGTTCTTATGAGACGTTTTTACGCTGTACGCGATAAGTCGGGGAGGAGGCGAAACTCGTGGCGCGAACGAGGCGAACTTTCAAGCAACAACTTAAAAATGCGCCTTTTTCGTCGACGAGCTTTCCTCGCGAAAAATGTTTTAAAAAAACGTCACGTAAAATCAAATTTTTTGGTTTTTGCCAAACTACTCGCTGCACGCAACGTGGCGCAATATTTTCTAATCAACATTCGTACCCGGTTCGCGCTGCTTTGCCTTCGCGATTTCATGTCAATCTTTCACATTCCCGATGCAGCGGAATCGGCCGAGCGCTACGAGAGGAAACGACCGAATAAACGGTGAAACTATCGCCAGTATGATCGAACAAAAATAGTCACGAAAAAAAAAAAATTCTTTTGGAAATCGTGGGCGTAGATTAAAATAAAATAAAATGTCTCGAATTCCCGGTAGCAAAACTCGATTCAAGGTAACATCAAGTCTCTGATGGTGATAACGAAACGACCTTCGCCATCAATGCGAGCGAGCACACGTCTTCATTTTCATGTTCGATATTCGTCTGATTTATTATTTTTTCTCACTAAATAAATTTAAACAAAAATCGTGAGTTTAGGTGGATCGAGAGTTTCGGCAAAACTTGGAAGAGCCGATAGGACCAAAAGCCGAGAATCGTCATCGTAGGACCACGGAGAAAGAATCCTCGAATGAGAATTTTGCACGATTAATATCGGCGCTGGAATGTCTCGGGATAAATCTCCGAACGAGCATGAATCGTCGGAGGGTAAAGAGAAAAAAGGCTCGAGCTCGCACCTCGCGAGATGAAGAAAAATGTGTAAAAGACGTCGAAGATGATTCGACTAAAGTGAGAGCGCGCCCATCGGCGATTAATGACTTTTTTTTGTTTTATTAAAAATTATTGTTGAACGAACTTTCTCTCATTTTACAATTAATTGTGTCAATCAACAGACACTAACGTACGAGCGTTCAAAATTGTTCATGACGAATTGAATGGACCGATCGCATTACCGGCTAGCATTGACGGAGAGGTCGTCTCCTCTCTCTCCGAATTACCTTGTCTATTCCCACGTTGGATCGTCCTCTAACGACGACCAGCTAAACTTTTGGTATCCCTAACCGAAGAATCCTATTAGGGCGAGTAAAAAGTCGGCTTTTTTCCGGAGATAAATTGAAACTAGCTTGAGGCATATAGCAAGATATGCGAGAGTTGAGCAAACACCTGGTAATAACGGGGCAGCTGTATTGGACGGAGAAAACGGCAGGTGAAATGAAGCAGCTGGTTTTATCAAAGCTCAGACGTCATTCGAGCGAAAATGTGGCAATATTTTTCTCATATTTTCGCGATATAATATTCGAGCTTATGAAAAAGTTGGATTATCGGGAGTGAGAGAGAGAGAGAAATGATAACAAATTGCGTAATCGAGTAAACGTATCGCGTAAAACGCGGTAAGGAGGAGGGAGTTATAAGAAGGAGAGAGTTCATCGGCCTCTGGATCGCGATGCCACGTCGTGGCTTGTTGGCTTGAGAATCTGGGTCACCGGCGCGGCAGATTTTCTACTATCGAATCCTCATTCTCGCTTCTCTCTCTTTTCTCTATCTATAGAAATTATATTTTTTCTTTCGTCTATCCCGAAAATTCCATTGCCGGTGTTTGTTTCGATGTCGAATATTTTCTATTCTGCAAAGTAGATGCTTTTGAGCTCGAAAAATACCGTTCGTTCCGAATAATCCTGATGGTATCTCAGCGAAGGAAATTCTCGCTGAGGAGACTCGACGAGTCGCGGAGTTTCTGTACGAAGCTCAAGGCCAACGAGTTATTTTCATATAAACGAAATTCCACGCACGCATCAATGCCGTGACGCCTAACTTTTCACAAAGTATATGCTTGTGTGTGTTCGGGTCGCTGGAAACGTACGAAGAAAACTCCAAACCACGAGTACCGAGTTTTATTTCACTTTTCAAGCTTTTCGTTCGCCATGGACGACGCTCGTCTATGGTCAAAGTCTGAATAACGAGTTTGGTGATTCATGCAAAAGGGAAAAAAATGGTTCTTTCGTATCGGGAGGTATTACGCGATTGAGCGCGACCCTAATTTCTCGAGGTCGTATGTTGGCCAGCCGAACCGCTGCTCAATGAGTCCTACCAATATTTAGTGTTCCTGCGCTGTCTTTTTACCGCGTGACAAACAAAAAACCATTTTTTTCTTTGCGGAGCTTCCGCTGATGTTTCGTGTCGCGTAATTTCCTTACCGCAGGAGAGAGAGGCAGAGACTACGCGTTGCGAGACTCGTGAAGAACGAAAAGCAGTAAAAGAAACAAAAGGCACAAAATATTATTGGAAAAGTTCCAAATCGGGAAGAAAAAATAAAGTTTTTTTAAATTTTTTATTCATTCCCGCCTACGCTCGCATCGCGTTATCTCCTCAAAGATAAAAAAAAAATAGTTTTTTTTTATACATGTCAAAGATTGATGAGAAAAAAAGTGGGGCCGCATGTAGATAAAAGGGAAAAATTCTCTACTCCATAAAAGCTTGGGCGTTGTTTGTATACTTGTTTGTTTATCTATTTTGCTATTATTTCAGAGACCGTGCTACTCTTGAACGTACCGAGAGATCTCACATCGTCTCAATTTGCGCCACGCTGCTTGTCAGCGTTTGAGATTTCATTGTTTATTCGCAATATAGAGGCCGAGACCCGCCTGCGCAATAGGCACTTGAGAATCCAAGGTCAACATATCATTGATCTATACGACCTGGACCAATGAACAAGAATTTTGAAAAGTCGAGCACTTTAGACGCAACAACGAGGACGCCCTGTTGTCGAATGAGCGTACAGTTTTTTAAATTTCGTGTAGAATTTCATGAAATCACAAAGCGAAGCTTTCGAATTTTGCTTCGCAAGAATATTCACAAACAAAAGAAGAAAAGTTTGGTTTTTTTTTTTTTTTTTTTGACACTCATTCGAAAGAGGCGCGAAGAAACGCGATAAATATTTCATTAAAATTCGATCGCTAACGCGAGAGTGATAATTTTCCAATGACCTTGAAAAGCGATCGAGTGATTCGAAGATAATTATTTTTGAGACAAATTTCGCGAGTGCCTATTGTTACGGGGGCCATAGGCAATTGATAATCGACGAGGATGAGCCTACCTTGAGAGTCGCGATGGGCCTGAGCGGCCTCCTGGGCTGCGAGGAACACTTCGTCCGTAGCTCCTGGGGCACCCGCGACCGAGCCAACACCGCCACCGGCGTTACTTCGGTCTCCGCTTACGTGCCACGCTGCGAGACCTGATGGTCGTTATTCCGGTGGAACAAACAGCAAAACAGAGAACACAATCGTGCTCGTATGAGTAAAACATCGAAAGAGGACCATAGGATTTTTATAATGAAAAGAAAAAAGCACAACGTGGAATAAATAGAATTTTCTCATTTTTTTTTCGTCATTTATCATCATTTATTGAGAATTTTGCGATTTTGTTGTATCGAGCCGTTTCCACACTGAAGAGTCAGTCTAATATCGACTAGTCAGTAGGATTATTGCCCGAATTTGTTCTACCAACGAGCGAAAGAGAGAAAGCAATTGAGAGCCAACTTCTATTAGACGTTGGCAATTATTCGGACCATAAAAAACAAAACAAAAATGAATGAAATTTTGTAGAATAAACGTAACTCAATGTTCTGGGTCTGCAAAATTCGTAAATTCGCAAAAAGATCGATTTCAAGCTCAAAGTTTAAGAACAAACGAACGAGTTTATTAGTTGGAGGTAAATATCGAGTATTGACAGTGTTTTTATACAATCTATGTAACTTTTTTAATGACATGAAATATCTACAGTCATTCGCACACAGTCAGGAGTGGGCGACTATTTCCGAGGCTCTCGTCGTTCAATTCCTACCAACGTTTTTCCAACGGATTCAAAACACGGCCTATTTTAAACAGATTTTATCTGTCGCACTAATTCACAAGGGATTCAAGCAGAAAAAATACTGAATCGGTATCAGTCGGGGGCGAGGACATTTTTTTGTCGCATCGTTTACAAAATGAATATATAAAAAAATGTGGTCAAATAGCGATCGGCATTGGGAATGAAAAATAAAGGCAAAATGGGTTTTTCGTTGTTTTTCAACCAACACAAATGTCCACGCGGTTTTCGGGGGCTGAGAGTTTTTCGAGATACTTGAAAATAATAATTATCGATTTTTTTTAAACGTCGCAGTTACGTCACGTGGTTTATTGCTCTGATTCGTTAACCGAGATCATTCAAGACTGTCTGTGAGGCACGAGGGTCGCCGGTTGTCTCCAACGACGTCTGACGACGTTCAATTTTTTCAAATAAAACTGAAGGGTCGATCGATTGATACCGTACATCTCAGAAGCGTGGGTCGTACTAACGCCTTGTTGCAATATTGCTTCCAGAGACATTTTAACCGAGTCTAAACTATATTTTCGTCCCTGTTTGTTGGCCAATGATTTAAGCAACGCGCCTACATCGACGTCGGGACGAGGACGTCTCGTGTTTGAAGCTTTTTTATTATAATCGAGGAAATGAGATGCCCATCGTGCATCACCACCGCCAACAACGGTACCAGCGGCAATCGTATTGCCGGATCTCGTACCGCGATACCGCGAGATCGCCCCCCCACCTGCAACGAGGAAACCCAAGCTCTAGTCTCGGCCAAAAGAATACGCGACCCGTTCAGAACGAAAAAACAAAGTGCAGGGGAAAAGAGAAGAAAAAAAAACACGAAACCAACTGGACTCGGTGAGCAAAAGGAGGTGGTCAGTTAGTTTTATTCTCAAGTATCGATTGGAGGCCTCGGTTTTCTTGTTCGTTTCATTAGCAAACCCTAAAATTCGGGGAGACCGATCGCAACTTTGTGCTTTTTCTATTTATTATAGTTTTTAGTGCTCGGAACTTTGTAGAATTTGTGTTTTTATTATTTTTTTCAATATTCTTGCAACTTACGCAGTTTGCATGACCCAGAATTCATTTCATCACCGTAACAAACGCGAGTCAATTATTTGCAACGAAAAACAAGCATTTTATAATGAAAATTTCATGAATATTTGAGGTTTCTCTTACCGGGATGCTGGGAGGGATCGTGGGACGGGCCGGCTCTGTTGTTGTCTTGTTCCATTTCATTGAGGTCGTTCATGTCATCGTCGAACGTCAAATCTTCGACGCTCTCCTCTTTATCCTCCAGGTACTCGGACTTTGGCTCGATCAAGCTTTCGGTAGGCTCAGGTTTTTCGAGTGGTAACTGCGTTTCCGATGAAAAAAAACGAATTAAAAAATTTTCGTCACAAAAAAATGCACATTTTTTTGTTTTTTCGCCTTTTTTTTGGAATTTCATGCTCAGGATCAATTTGACGAGACAATTCCGAATGATAACTCACTTGTAATGTGTCTTCGGCGGGTTTGGTCAGCTGTTGCATAAGCGCCGATCTGCCGAGTGGATCGGTTTGATCGGAGTGACTTTTTTCATCAGCGATTGGAGTTATACCGAATAAAGGTACGCTCGTTTGTTGTGGCATATCACTCGAATTAGACGCATCATGATTTTCGATTGAGTTGTCATCGCCGACGCTTCTTCTTCTGAACCTTTTTCTTTTTCTCGAAGTCGGACTTTGCGAGCCTTCCCTGTGGGGCAAATCAATAAAAACAATCAAATCGAGGAAAAAATTAAACGATCGAGGCGGAAAAAAACTGGCAATTCGAGAGAATCTAAATAATTTCTTCGTATTTATGGAAATTTTGTCTTGAGAAAATGAAATTTTTCATCATTTTTTATTTTTTTTGTCGGGAAAAATTTGGATTTGAAGGATTTTTACCTGGAGGAGAGCCCCTTAGGTAGTTGGGGACTTGCAGAGTCTTCAGGTAAGTCACCGACGGAGCTCTGTGCCATACTCTGCCTAGGAACTTTATTGTTCTTTTCTATTGTGAGACCGGAAGACGCGTGTGGAATGTCCAACGACGGTGCCGTAGGCTGTGTTACGACTTTTTGTTGTTGCCTCGATGAGTCTGTTTTGCTGCCGTTATTGCCGCCCGTTTTACTCTCCGAGAGACCTTTTATTTGCAATGACTCGGCGGCTTTTAGGAGTGCTGCCAATTGGTCTTGGGAGATATTTACTTCTCCCCTGTACATGTAGTCCATCATGGCTTTCAGTTCTTTAAACTTAACGTCCTTTAATATAAAGACAGGGTGCTTGTCATAGTGTTCGCTGAGGAGGCCCTGTACATACAAAAACCAAACAATTTGGACAAAAGTCCGTTAGAAAATGTATATTCCAGATCATCCTTATGAAAAAAAAAAAAAAAAAAAAAGAAAAAAATAAAAAAATGGAAAAACACAAATGAGACAACAAGACAGACGGCTTTTTAAAAGTTATCGTGAAATAAATTTCAATTTTATGCAATAATTCCGAAAAAAAGACTCAAAATTCCTTAACGTCAACTTCCGGAAGGACTGACAACCTTCAATCGATCATAAAAATGAGGCCCAAAAGCCTGTATCGTATTATTGAGTATCATGACAAATTTTGATGCTAAAAATGTTGATGTTCCCGACATTTGTGACAGTCGTGTTTTTAATGAAAATTCTTATGCCCATAACGATATCGAGGAACAGGAGACAAGCTGGAATGGGAAGTTTGTCCTTCCAGTCAATTTATTTGGTCAATTTAAGCGCTGCATTGCGTAACAGTCTCGTATTTCCTTACTGAATGGTGGGTCGTTTTGAAAATTGTAACAAAGAGTGGGTGGAGGAAAAAAAATGTTTGTAAATGAATAAAAATGGAGAAATATTGGTCTGGGTGGTGTGAAGAATGAAAATTTTAATGGTATGGATCCGGTAGAGAAATATTGTGGAATGGAGAAGTTCGAGGAGTGGAAATGGGAGCACCCCTCCCGTACGCCCTCTTCGGTACAGGCGAAAATCCCAGGGCACTCATGCCCTGGAAATCGGCCATCTTGCTTTCCCTGTATTGATCAGGGGGAACTCATTCTGCTCGGCAGAGACTCCCCTCTCCGGTTGGCGACCAACCGAACGACTCTCGCCGACTGCCATCTTGTTTCAGCCTCAACCTTTTCTCTCTCGCTCTCTTTGTCTCTGGCAACCGAGCGCGCTGGCTCTCTCGCTCTATTCGGTATTGATCTAACTCTTACCCAAACGCGAGACGAACGGCTGTACCAAAAAGGAAAGGCCAACTCTGGCAAAGAGGAGCGAGAGAGACGGAGAGCGAAAACACAGCCATTATGCCGTTCCCTAGTGATCTCGCAAATTTACGACATCGAAACTTTCCAGAAGTTCAATCGTACGAGGAAAAGTTGACTTGACCGTTTATTTTCATAGATTTACGATTTTATGACGAAAAAAAAAAAAAAAAAAAAAGAAAAATTGAAAAATGTGGAAAAAAAAAATTTCTAAAATTTAATCGACAGAAAAATGACATTTTTGCGATTGATAATTTACTCCCAATCGAGCCACCCTCGGTCTCAGTGCCCGGAGAGATGAAAACTTGGGAAAAAAAGTCCCTGGACGATGAAAAATATATCGAAAAACGAAGAAAAGAGCGGAGGGAGGGGGAAGGGATAAAATGTCGATATAAAAAAAGTGCTTACCTCAAAGTACGGACTGCACGCGGAGAGGACCACTTTGTGGGCCTTTAGATACTTCCCCTCCGCTGCCAGGGTGCAGTCGACCAACGTGCCGCTCTCTAGGAGTGTGTCGAAGTTTTGTATGAGCGTGCTCTGATGATTGTTCCACCTGAGGCAGAACTGCTGGTCGTCCTCCATCTTTTATTCGTTCCCTCGTTTCTGTCGTTAGTTAAAATAAAAGCTTCACGTCAATGACGCCCGAACGGAGATAACCAAGGAGTAAGAGAGAAGAATAAATAAAAGAAAAGAAATCGTTTAGACGGGGAGTCGTCGGAGACACGCGTTAATTAGATATTATCTTCGTCTGCTCCGTCGTTTTATTAATTTGTACATCTGGCCGATGGTGCGTGGGCGTGTGAGGCCAAGTTTTTGATTGGCCGTACGTACGACGATGTGTCGTCAATAAAAACGCGTTTTTCCTCGTTTTTTCTCTCTTTTCTATCTCGTGCTTCTCGACAACACCATTTTTAATCGACCGAATTGACAACACCGATTATTTCTCAAGTCTCAATCGATAATCAACGTGAACCGTGAAAAAAATCAAGCCGGACCTCCGATGCAATTGTTTTGTAATGGTTTATCCGGTAAAGGTTTCTTGTGGATTGTTTATCGGTCGAAAAAGCTTGTCGACGACGGGGCGAAGCTTCCAAAATGGCTGTATGATGCAAACCGCGTCGGAGATCGTCTGGCCTTTTTCCTTTGTGCGTGTCCTAACGGTACAAAATCTCGAGGTCTCTCTGGCGTCTCTCCGTAATAACGCGGTGGGGATGATGCGGGAGGACGCGCAAGCACCGCGCATGCGCACACCCAACCGAAATGGTTACTCGGTGAGGACCTCCCGAGAGAGGTGAAGAGAGAAAGAGAGATAGATAGAAAGTACATAGAGAAGAGGTTTCTGCGCAAGTTCGTTGCGCACTCCCGAGGAGAAACTCCGCGGGACCCTGCAGGGGCGGCCACCAAATTCTCACAGGCCCGCTTTTCATTTTTTTCATCCCATTTATCAACGACCAATTTAATTGCGCCAAGAATATTCGATTATTATGCGATAATCCAAAATTTGAGCATAAAAATGGACGAAAATATGCACCAAAAACGTTTATTTGCCTTGACGTACAATTTCATTTTTATTTACGATCGAATTTTCATTTTTTGCGGCCTCAAAATTCAATAAAATCAAGTTTAACATTTTTTTTCATTATTTTCAAGGATTTGGAGAATTTTTCATGACATTTCGAACTTTGTTGCATTTTTGAAATATCATCAAGATAGGATCGAGCTTTTGGAAATAGATCGCGGAAGTTAATCAAAATTTAATTCGACGCGTTGATAAAATGGCAAGGATCGATAATTTATCGCGAGATTTTCGTCGATTAAAAAGATCGCGTCCAATTTGGAAAATTATTTACGATCGAGTGGTGAAGAGAGAGAGAGAGAGAGAGAGAGAGAGGGATAATGAGATTTTCCGAAATAGAGCAGGGTATGATATACGGGGAATGATCGATTGAACGAGGAGAAATACGCGCAAACGCGCAAAGATTGATCACGGTTGCGTCAAAGGTGGTGGTGGTTATGGTTTACGAGGCCGGCATCGAGGTATTCGGGGGACGTCGCGAATGTTCGTTCGATGAACGATTGAATATACAAAAGAACGGGTTCGATGTAATTGCATAAGCAATTGATTTTATTACCTAGTCAAGAGGAGCTAATTACGTCAAGTACGCGGGGGTTTGGGAGGCTGGAAATTGCGAGCGTTGAATCGGACGAGAAGAAAAAACGAACATTTTCTTTGGGTTTTTATTCGGCGCCCCCTTCCGTCTAGCCTAACCGCTCTCTTTTGTCCATTGGGTTTTAGTCTCGGTAGCCGCGACGCGTATTCTCGTTGCCCCACCCGAGAGAGACAAGAACTCGACAGATGCCTGTTGTTTGTTTCTCTCTCTTTTCCCCTTTTCCCTCCCGAGCGTCGCGCGACCCGCTCTTAACCGGTCGCAACATGAACGACTGGAAACCGCGACATCGGGGGCACTCAACATGGCGGATCACAGAGTCCCGCCCGGACAAGATGGCGAAAAATTACGACGAAAATTCCTAATCGGCGATCGCGCAGCGTGAAACGCAATTCGCATCGATTCACGGTGGAATATTCAAGAAAGAATCGCGTTCAAGGTAAATACGTTCCGGGAAACGATGAAACTTTAATCTCCCATGAAAATGTCCGGACTAATAATGAAGCATCTCAAACGTCCACTTTCACCGGGAAAAACCACATTTTCTTTGCATCATTTATTTCGATCGGAGATTCATTCGATTAGACGAGGCGAATCGCTGATACGAATGCAAACGGAAGAGAAACACTGTCGAACGCGGCGGAATCAATAAAGGGCAACGTGATGCGTAAAATTGTTTGCAGAATTTAGCAACAATAAACGTGACACTCACCTAATATGGTGCAGTACAAAAAGACGAATTTTAATATCACAGATTCGAGGAATTGGCGCAAAACTTGAGGAGATTAATTTTTAACGAAATAAATTGCTGAGTTGAAATAAAAAACACTAAATAACCGTTGGCGTCTCGTTCTGAGGGGGGAAAAGTCTCAGTTGCCACACGGCGTGTGCGCCTCGAGCGCTGCCCACTTCGACAATGGCGCGATGCCGCGCTGCTGCGTTGCGCGTGAGCGAGCAACGCCCGAAGCTTGCCGTTAGAGAGCGCGCGAGCAGCGTCGAATCTCCCCGGAAAAGAGGCCAACGTAAGGGGGGAAAGAACTGTTGAAAAAACCCACTGAGCGCTAACAGGAACTCTGAACCAACGTAAGCCGTGTATACTCGAATAATAACTTCAATTTTTCTATTCATCGCGCCATCCCTTTTGTTCGTGGTCAGACGACATTTTACCTTGAGATAAAAAGTTTCGAGAAAAAATAGAAGAACGCTACGGTTTACCGGGTGAAAAACCTGAAATGTTTTCAGTCAATGTAAAAAGAATTTTTTACATTGTTTATAACACGATCAACTTTTGGATCAAACATCCGATCAAAGTTTTTTTTGATCGGGCAATAGGGGGGAAAAAATGCCGACTCGGACGGAAAAAAAACGTGAGAAATTTAAACGCGATCGAGATGACACTTGTTGACATCGAAAATAAAATGCCTTAGGACGCAAAAGTAGTGTGAAATATAAAAATTCCATTTGACCTCATGGAAGGGGTCACAGCTTTCTAGAAGCTCCCGAAAAATGTACTAAACTTGAAAAAATCATGAACGACGATAACGCACGTGCTTATTCAAAAAAGAAAACGAATGTGATGACGTCATTTTGCAACAGGTTTTGCCAGGATGAGATTTGTTTCGGAATTTGTTGTTACGTGCTTTATCTCACAAGCCGGAGGACACGTAGAGAATGGCCGACGTTCCGAGCACGTTGAGAAACAAAATGGCGACGACATGTTGAAAAAGCTCGAACCCAACAAATGAGGGAAGACAGAGAAGCGTGGGTGCTTTCGCGTGAGAATTCAAGTTGAGAAAAAAGTTGATAAGAAATTGTTGTATTCGCATTTACTTGATAATAAATTCACTACCGCGGAAAAGCCTCACTGTATCGCGAAAATGGCGGCAGTGGGGGGAGGAGGTACGCGGCGCTTCGCGGACCTCATTACCTCAATTTCGCACACAAACTTTATAGCCACTTCCTACACACCATCGCCCGAATTCTCTTATATTTTACTTGTAAGAAAAAAAGTCGGACATTTTACATGCAATAGACGTTGTTTATTTCTGTTTTTTGGTACTTACCTACCTTGGCACAGTCTAAATATCACAAGAGGAAAATTCTTAAAGAAAAAACTACGCGTCCGGCTGGTCCGGTCCTCGGCGTGCACTATCCGAGCTTCGTGGGTTCTTTTTACACAATGGCCGTAATGCTACGCGTTAACGATCGTCGAGCCTGTGACTAGCTTGCACCGGGATGAACGGAAACCGCGCCGCCTGTGGGGGGAGACGCGGCGCAGTAGACGCTAAACGAGTCAGCGCGCAGCTCGATGCGATGGAGTGGGGTTACAGGCTGAGGCAGCTCGTTGCAGTAGCGGCTCTAGTCGCGCGGGTCGCCCGACGCGATCCTCCTTTTTCATGCCCTGGTAGAGAGATATTACGAATAAGAATCGAATATGCTGAATTTTATGGGGCAAGAAAAATCGCACCGTGCGATGGAATTTTAATTTATTTAAAAAAATTACAACACCAGCAAAAATGCATTGAATTTCATTGTCATTGTTGGTAAAAACTTGGCAGAAATACGGCCCTGAGACATGATCGCATCGCCCTCGCCGTAGGAAGCTGTACCTCCGATATTCGCTCGAGAGATGGAGACGCCTATACGTTGAAGCGTTGGTTGAAATAGCGGGGGGAAAATGGTTGATTTCCGTTGGCTTGGTCGTTCACCGCGTAGCGCAGCCGACGAAAGAGGCGAAAGGGAAGCATTGACGGGAGAAGTGGAAAGTCGTCCGGGAGGGAGACGGAGAGTAAGGGAGTGAGAGAGAGCTCCAAGGAAGAATCGTAGTCCACAACAAAATCGCTTAATCGCTTTGCGCCACCGTCCGCAAACGCTACGGTGCCCCCCTCCTTCATCCTTTCGAAACACACATACGGGCACAACGCTGCTGCCATCACCGCCGCCGCCGCTGCCGCCGTTGCCGCTGCCGCTGCCGCTGCCGCGCCAACAGAGAAATCCTCGCGCTCATGAGCCGCAAAGTCTCGAAGCTCTCTCACGTTGATGGGACGACGACACAGAGCGTAGTCAGCGCCTCCTCTACTGTTGTTAGCCGCCATCACGGGGTTGAGCCCCACACGCGCGGTGTGCTCGTGTGTCACTTGTGTCAAAATAAAAATATCAATTGCACCCCGTACGGAATAGAATCTTATTTACCCCTCGGATTGCAAATAAACCGGGAATATCGCGTACTACGAAAACGACATTTAACTCCGACGATTCTGACATTCTCCTGTTAGCTTTCGCGCATCTTACTCGAACTGACAGTGCAGTGTTTGGCGCGAAAAAAAAAAAACAATCCAAAAATTCGTAGAATCGTGTATTGTGAAATGAATGAGTGACCGAGGACGCCATTTTCCATCATTTCTGCAAATAAATATAAACAGACTATCGTGTGGGAAGTATTTTTTCTCTCAGGATTCCACTGTTCGGATACGGGATAAAAATTATATTTGGTGTCTAAGGAAAGATCGTGAGTAAGGAATTGAACGTGAACAGTCGTCACGTTCGAAGGAAGACAATAAATTGTGAGAATCGGTGGACGTCAGTGACGTCCTGGAATATCAAATATCAAGTCACTCCCGGGTGAGGTCATGGTAAGGTAAGCGAAATTTATTTTTTCACCCTAAATCCGTAAAAAAATATCCGACTGATATAAAAATCTCCTAATAAGTTTTCTCTGACACGAGTAAAAAACGTGTCAGGCGTTATCGCGCGGTGAGCAAAGCGAAAAGCCGAAGAATGAGGGCCAGCTCAGGCAGTTTGACAGGCAACGTGCTGAATGTTGTGTTTTGGTTCGATGAGACAAACGCGAGGTGGCTTTACGCGGGAATATCGATGAGATTTGTCGGCATGTGTCAAAATACGATTCGTTCGGGACTGACGTGCGTCGTCATCGCGATATCCACGGAACGGATAAAACTTCCGATACCGAAAAATCACAAACGCGAAATTAGCAATCGACTCTCCTTCGTTTTTCTTCCCAGACTCCGCGCTCCCAAAAATCACGATAATTTCCAACTTTTTCCTCACTTCATCGGAATAACATTCATTTGCCCGGCAGTAAAGACGATCGTGTATGGAGGTCACTGGAGTCTTGATCTGTGTGTGTGTGTCTCAATGCTTTCTCGATTCCCGCGTTTACGTTTTAAACGCCCTGCTTCGTAGTCACGAAGCTTTATACACGCGTATGCAAGTCTCGATGTATTTGTAAATGTATGCGAGAGAGAGAGAGAGATACTCGAGCGTACCGCGAGAATTACGGTAGGTCACGTGCATGATTTCATCCAATACTTAATCGTGAATGAGCCACACGCCGCGACCGCCTTCGCGATGAGGTCCATGGCCGCATCGCGAATCTCATCATACCACAAACACACACACACACACACACAACCAAAAGTATACGCACATATACATGCACAGATAATAAATATTTTCTCATTTACCATGGAAAAAATTGTCTTGGCATTGCTATGGCTAATTTCGCTTCTAACCATAAATTAAATAGTCAAGATATTCTCACAGTCTCATAAATTGTTTCCAATTTTCGCCATCAATCTCACAACCGGAAATAAAACCGAATCTTCCTCTTTTAACTCGATACTTCCAAGTACGAGCTGCCGAAATTTAATTCATAAAAAATCAAATTCCAAGCCGTTTTTATTTTTCGGTAAAAAAATCAATCAGGATCTTAATCCTTTTTTTTCAATTTGATGAATCTCGCGCAACCTCGTTACGATTTTTATTGAATTATTTCCGAATAAATTCGATGGCGTTTGTTCCAAAAAATCGCATTTTGGTAATAAGCCCCAAATATCGACATAAGGACACGATTGCAATGTTCCTGCCGGTGGTTCGTGATGGGCAGAAAAAGTTTCGAAAAAAAGTGACATTTTTTACAAAATGCATCTTATACTTAAAATTTTTTTTTCCTCAACTCGAAAATTTACTTCAAATTCACTTTTGCCAGATTTTCCGAAAGCACGATCGATCGTAATCGTGGCAATAACTTTTTGGAGAAAGAATTAGACTCGCGTGGGAAAAACATCTCGACAGATTATTTATTGGTTTTCGTATTTTATTTGTTTGTTTGTGTGTGTGTGTGTGTTTTTTTTTGTACAATTACGCGTTTTTCGTCGGTAGAATTATAAATTTATAAATATATGTAGAACACTAGTCCACCGTATACATATATGCATATATATATAGCGATACTCGAAGTCGAGGGAGTGTAGTACCGTTAAAGCGGAACCGGAGAGAACGAGTTTAACAAGGCCCCTGAGTGCTCGCGCGAGGCTCACACACACGCACAGACTTTCTGAAAGGAAGAGAGAGAGAGAGAAACTACACGTACTCGAAAGCTAATGGAAAGTTTAACGGTGAAAATGTGTGCAGCAAGTGTATTAATCCAAATACGTGTACAAAAACGAAAATTCGTTGGTTATCGATAAGGTCGTCGATGTTGAAAACATTTTCAAGGGCCGGGCGCATGTGTTTGGTAATTTTCGGAAAAGTTTTCGAGACACAATGAACGTGACGAAATGTTTGTTATCTGCTCGCTATCTGCGGGCTTACCGATCCTTTATAACTCGTCCGACCTTGACCCCAACCTTCGGAGAGGCTCGAGGAATATTTTTAGATTTTTCTTGATCTTAGTGCTGCGGCGGGCGAGATCGCGTATACTCAAATGTTGCTTTTATGAGTTAATGCGGTGGCGGCTATTTCGGGAAATTTAAAAAGAAAACTATCGCGAGAGATAACGTTGAGAATCCTGGGCGAGAGTCCTGCCAGCGAAATTCCGATGAATCGAGTCCTCGACCATTTCTCTCCGCGATGCTTCGATCTCTAGACAATAATTCGATCATAGAACGGCCAATCTGTCTCGCGGATACGAAAATACCAGAGAAGGTGCGAATCCTGCGATCCAGTGGGCGGGGTCCGGTTCCCCACTTCTTTGTCGGTCTTCACGTCCCACCGGATTGGTTGACACTAATTAATGAATATCTCAGAAACAATGGATCCGAGATAAAAATGGCTAAAGAATTTTCTCTTTGGAATTCCGCGATCTATTTATCCTGAGAATGTGAAGCGCGCATGAGACATTGTGCACAAAGATTTTAAATGTTTTTACACACTCGGTAAGAAGGTGCACGTACAGGGTAGATGAAAACGCCACAGGATGAAAATGTATGGTCCGTTCGTGGTGATAAAGAGAAATGCTGCCTAGAAAGCAGGTCTTCTGGCTCGAATCTAGGCCAGAGAGCCCGATGCCCCGCGATGATGTTGCTGCCTTGCCGTTCGCTACTTTTTCGCTTATACTCGTAGCCACACACACACACACACAGACACACGCTCGCTCGCGTGTCAATATGTGTATTTCGTACGGGTGTATATACACGTTCTCCACAATTTTACTGTTCCTTCTCTTTTGACTCGTGTCGGCCTTGCTTTTGCGCCGTTTGCCCCGGTGCGGGCCTCTCTCGTATATCCCTTCCCCTTCCACCGCGCCCTTCATCCTCAACATCTCGCGTTTTCTCGGCGTGTTGCAACGCTCTCCCAGAGAAACGGACGCATTCTTCCATCTCCTCTCTTTTCTCTCGTTTTATAGTTCTCGATCTCTCGTCTCGTTTCTCATTAAAGCTCCATAAGCAAAATGCAACGAGTTTCTTTTTTTTTTTCACTCACTAAACTTTGTTTTTTTTTCTATAAAATCTCTTCTCTGCTGGTCCAGCCATCGGTCAGTCGTTGATTTGATGACTTTGTCATTTTTCGTCTGTTTTTTTTTTCTATATCAAATTTTTCCACTCCCCGGTAGACAAGATATTGAAAATATTTATATGAATGAGCACGAGAAACGTGTAAAGTTGGAACAATGGTTGGTCGATGTTGGGACTTGGAGGAAATTTAATCCAAAGTATCGGTGGCACGTTCCCGAGGCGCACCGCATGTCCTGAACTTGACAGGATAGACCGATCGAGAACGACCTAGAAAGGCTCCGAGCAAAAACACGAAAGACGCTGTCAGATGGACGAAACAAGAGAGCTAGAGAGAGAAAGACCGAGAGAAAGGAATACGAACTACATTTTCCCGTTCACCCACGTCTATACGTACCACTGAATAATCATTATGATTATTCCTTCGTATAACGAAACAACTAACCGTAGGTGCATTCGTCCTAAAAACACGAAGAAAAAGAGAGTAGCCGGAGGTGAGGAGGATTTATGATGAAGAGGCAGGCCAAACGAAAGAGGAATCAATTTTTTTTTTTTCACGTGATTCGTCAACGACATCGAACTCAAAAATTTTACGATCAAAATTTAATTTAATTAAAAATCAATTAATTAAACGATTTTTTTTTATCATTTTTGACGAAAAATGTCAAGGATTTGGTTTGCCAATGGAAAAAGCAAGAAGGTACGATGTGGTGTGTGAGAGAGAGGGAGAGAAAAAAGTTGTGTTGGTTTCCCTCGTGGCAGCTACTACTAGAGTATACGATCCGCAGGCGTTCGCCTTTCCAATCCAATCGAATGGGTTCTGCTGGTGCTGTTGCTGGTTGCCCCTCTTCTCGCCCTCGTCTTTGTCATTTTCTCTTTGTCCTCATTTTGGTTCTCTTCTCTTTCCCTCGTGCATGCAGCAGCAGCAGCAGCAGCAACGCTGTTGGTTCCACCGTTCGCGCTGGCATCGTAAGCCTATATAAGAATATTCTTTTTTCCGCCTCGATTTCCCTCGTGCGTACGTGTGTGTGGCTCTATATATGCGAGAGAAATAAAGGACCGAGGGAGGGAGAGAGCAAGAAGGAAGTAAAGAAAGAAATGAGCACCGGAGCATGGAGGAGATGCCCAGGCTCTTTTCTTTCGCCCTCTCCGATGCTCTATACTTGTGCTTTACTGCAGTATCTACTCTCAGTCTATACATACAAGTCTTGCTCTGTACTACGTACTCGTACGTTTTATTCCTTCAACTTCGTTTGTACTATATTCTTCTTCCTATCATTGTTATTCTTCGGCTCTCTTGGTACGTCTCTCCTTCTCCTCAATCTTCTTTTCCTTCCTCCTTCGTTTGCCACTTGTTTTTTTGTTATTTCTCCCTCCATTTTCTTCATCCTCCGAATGTCTGGCCTTTGTGGATTTCTATACACTTCGTTCTCGTCTCTCTCCTCCTCTCTTCGCATCACCTTCATCCGTTCACCACACACGTACTCGTACACACACGAATACAGTGTAAACACATTTTTGTCGTCTCTCTCTTCGCCTTCTTCGCTCAACACTCTCGCTCGTTTCCCCCACCTTCGGTGTGCTTCATTCTCGTATATAAGCCCGTCACCTTCTTTAGTACTTTGCCCCCACCAACGACAGAGGAGAAACTCTTTCTCTCTCGCTCGCTCTGCCATTTCCTACCGCTCCTCGTTGCTGAGGTCGAGATAGAGAAAGAAATATTATACGTCCACATATATGTTGTAGTTCTTTAGTTTCTTTCATGTATATGTATACAAATATAAAAGAAAAATATAAAAAGTGTGTACATATGATGCATATAGACGGTAGCTATGTACAGTGTACATATAGCGGGAAGCTCTCAACGCTTTACCCATTTCTTTTGCACTCTCCTCCCACTTCTTCGCCCATCCGTACTTTTCTCCTGCCCTTCTCTAACTATATACTTATCTCTCTGTATTCTTTATGTTTCTTCTCCTTTTCTCTTCTCTCTCTCGCTCTTGCCTCTCGTATTCGTTCTCTTAGTTTGCTCAGCCACATCGCGCTCTCTCTCTCTCTCTCTCTCTCATTCTTCTCTTCGCGTCTCTCTGTCGACGAACGAAGCTCTGCTGCGACGTGGATAAACTTATTTTATAATGGAAGGGCGTAACTTTGAAAATATTCACGTCCTCGGAGCTCGAGCATTACGCCTTCTTCATTTTTAATCGTACTTACCGATACACCACACTCCTACTGCGCAATTCTTCTTCTCTGGATTCTTCTCTCTCGGAATATACCTCCTCGCTTTCGTGTTCGCACAGCCGAGTTTCTCTTATCTTCCTTTTCCTCTCCGCCTCTCTTTACCCGTCTGCCTTGCTCTCCTTTTGTTTTTTTTTTGCTTCTACCTTTCCCCCGCCTCTTCTCGTCTTCCCATTCGTCTTTACCCTCCTCTACCCTCCGTATCCTGTGTGTACCGCAGGAGGCAAAATTAACAGAGAGAGAAATACGCAGATGGCTCGAGAGAGACGGACGATTCTTTCTCTTCCGTGCTCATATCTCTCGCGAGCTGAAAACTCGATGAAAAATTTGTGCTATTTTTCTTTTCCTATTTTCTACCTCGCGCTCAGATTCTCGAGATTCACAGTCAGCGTTTTTTCTTTCTTTCTCTCATTCAGTTCGTAGACCAAACAGATTCCCATGTTTATCTTTCATCGTCTAATTACGATACGCGTCGACTAAACATCGCGACTCGATGAGAGTGATCTCAAATAAACCGCGAAACTCAAATCACAATAAATATCAACGTTCGACTCTAACGATGCCTTAAAAAAAGAAAAAAGATTCTTCGAGAGTGTCATTATTTTTTTACTGGCTCTCGAACAATCGAGAAATAATTTTCTCAAAACGGATCGTGACTGACGTTAATTTTTCGTAATATCTTGCGCTATAATCGTGCGTGATAAAAAAAAAAATTGAAAAAAAAAAAGAGTATGCTACTGTTCTCAGGGCACAGGGAGCTTCGCATTAATCGAGCTTAGCGATTGTTCGTCTCCAACTATTCTCCCTCTCGCTCTTTCTCTTTTTCTCTCTTCTCTTTGTGAGTCATCGCCTTTCCGCTTCCTCTATATTCTCCCCCTTCTCCCGCCCCCTCGTTTTTTTCCCCTTTCCCCACTCGATCTCTCCCCTTCGTTCATTACCGTTCATTCGTGGCGCGTCCCTTTTTCTCTAGATCCAAACGCATTTACCCTTCTCTCTCGCGCGTTCTTTCTCGTTCCCTCTTGCCCCTCACCCCTCCTCTTGTCCCATCTACTAACCGACACTCCTTCACTATCCGCGCTCTCGCGTTCCTTTCTCTTCTGTTCTATTCTCCCTCGGCGTTTTCTACCCTCGCTCCTTCAGTCCTCTATATATCCTTTCCTGTATATTATATACATATACATATATACCGAATCTCATGTACGTGTATATGGATAGAAAGGAAAAGAGCGGGAGAGCGAGGGGAAGGGCGAAGAAGAGAAAATATATATTCTTCCTTTCTCCCTCTCTCTCTCTCTCTCTCTCGCTCTCGATCTCTCTCCTGCTCTCCTCATCTCTCCATAGAGCCCTCGCACTCTCCCCTTATCTCTCGAGTTTCTCATTGTCCGTAACGGCCATCTGTCCCCGGCTTTTTCATCCTACGCTTTCATCCCTTCGCCTCGCGCTCACCAACACAAAGAGAAGTCTGTCTATCTTCATCCTGCTGTCTCTTATCCTCCTCCTCCTCCTCTTACGTCTCCTCTTGCTCTTTGCCGCTTCTTTCGCCAACCCGCACCCCTTTTTCCACCCACTTCCACCCTTTCTTCTCCTCCTCTTCCCGAGACCCTCTTTGCCTTTTCTTTTTCTCTCACTTTTTTCCTTTTATTCCTCCTCTCCGACACTCCTATACCGATTTTTCTGCTCGGGCTTTCTTCTCGCTCAACCCCTCCCCCACACCGTCTCCTCTCTTCCTCGCTCCTTTTCTTCTTCTTCTTCTTCTCATTCTCGTTCGCTTCTTTTTCTTCTTCTACTCCGCGCCACGTCGTCTCTTCTCTCAAAAGGATATTCGCCCCCCCCCCCTCTTTCATTTTCCATAGCAACCAGAACCATTCTCGCCTCACGTAACCATTTTTTTTCACCATCCATTCTCCCAGCTCCACCTCCTTTGTTTTTGTTCGTGAAAACGTCCGCGTAGAAAAAGTTGTTCGGGCTACGATATCGATCTTATTCAGTCTCAGTCTTCCCTATCTCTTATTTTCTTTAACGTTCACTTGCTTCTCTAGGATCTTACATTCTCGCGACATACCGATCCCCATTATTTTCCAAAACCGATCGATTTTTCACTTTCATTTTTAACTCCATTTCCTCACCTCCGTTTTCCTATCAATCCGATAAACCGAAGAGAAAAAAAAAAAACACGCGCGCAAAGAATCGCATCGAACGGAAAAAAAATGATTATTCATAATGGAACTTCTTAGCAGAGAGTCCGTCAAGATCAGAGAGAAAAAAACAAACAAACTAGAAGAAAAAACATTCGTCAATAGAGCCCGAGTCGAGAGAAAGAGAACAAGGAAAAAAGCGTTAGAGAAGCGTTTATTATGATCGCAAGCTTTCCTCCACCTCTATTTCGTTCTCTTTGGCGAAACGTCCACGCGCGACCTTGAACGTCACCTCTCCGACTCGCACTCTACACATTATATTTCCAAGCCCATACGTCTCTCCTTCTCACTCCCTTCTTTCATTCTTTGTTCGTGTACCACGTGTCTGTGTTCAACGAGTTCGAGTTATCCCACTTTTCCATGTGCGCCTCCCTCTTCCTATATATACCGATATTTATAGACCTTTTTTCGTGTGTACGTTTTATATACGTGCATGAACCTTTTGTCTATTCGTGTGCGTTTACTAGAACGAAGGGGTGGCTCTCGAACCCTTCGAGCTCTCTTCCGTGTAACAGGCACGCGAGGAACTTCGTCCCCACTGTTATTTACTATCTACGCACGCACACACATCCATATACATATATATATGCGAATAAAATTGAAGTGAGAATCCGAGTTAAAAAAAAAAACGAGCCTATATATCAAACGCCCGTATTTATATTCGAAATAATCAACTTTTTATATTTTCATCATTTTCCATCACGAACGCTCAATTTATTTGCTTCTTTGCCTGAAATTAATGGCCAAAAGTACGGATTGCGTTGAATGGCAAAAAATTTACGAAGGTTTTCTGAAAAGATAAATAAAATCATCGGAAAATTCGGAATAAATCATGTTGCAGTTTGTATCGTCGAAATGCAACGAAAATTTGTTTTTTCTTGACTAGAGCTTGTTATTATCTTGCAATATTTGGTCTGGACAATAAATCGATGATCTCTTGCGAGCCAAAAAGTGAATCGGGTTGAAAAATGATCATAATTTTCAAAATTCAATAATTAATATATGGAATACTCATTTTTCGGTGAATCTCGACGTAGTAAAGTTTAAACACATTGCAGGAGCTCACGAACTTGAGACGTTTCTATCCAGATGGATAGTTCCGTTGTTGAGCTCAAGGAAATTCGATGTATTGGGGAAAGAAAAATGTCAAGTTTGCAGCGAATTTTTTGTTGGAGCCGAGGGCTGTATTTTATTTATTTTTTGCTTGGCCGAAAGAACGCCGTGTGCGAGTGTCCACGTAGAAAAAACGTCAAGCATAATGTGAGAAGGGGAGAAAGAAAAAAATGACGGTTGGATAAGGAAGTGTCGGAGGAGGAGCGAATCGAATGGACGATAAATCGAAGCGATTTCCCTTCGTCGTTTCTTATCGAACGAGAGGCTGTTCACTCGCAAGACTCTTCCTCGTCTATGTTGTTCTATACCGAGTTTTCCCCCTCGTGGCTTTTCCACCACGCGAAACTACCAAACGAGAACGAAAATTGACGTTTCCGCGCCTTCTTCGTATTGGGCAGGAGCAGCGAGACGCTTTTCATTGCTTCCTTTCTTCGCAAGCTTACGAGCTGTTTTTCTTCCAAGAAAAACAGAACCGCACGCGGAGAGAACAATAATAATACCTCAAAAACAAAAAACAACAAAAAAAAGAGCAGAGAGCGCGAGAGGACCACGAAAAAAAGGCAGAACGATGTCCAATCGAGAGAAGGAGACGGAGGCGGGTTACCGAAAGGGCCTCTGAGCCTCGAGCACCGTTACATTATTACGGTAAAAACTTGGCGGGAATTAGACCAAGTTTATCTACTTTTCACACTACTTTCGTTCTTGAACTAATTAATAAGAACTGTTACGTGTCAAACAACCAAAAAAACATCGTTCCAATTGCTCGGATACTTTACATAGCGCTCTCTGGAATCCTTGGAGCTTGTTCCATCATCCTCGACCTTGGAATCGATCAAGCGATCGACTCACCCTTCGAATAACTTTGGCCCCGGGCGAATTTCCCATGAAAACAGAAAAAAAATCAAAAATTTCGATTAAAAAGTATCGTGAACCAATTCGATGAATGTGAAAAGCAAATGACGACTTGATCGACCTGGAAATCGTTGGAATGCAACGAGAATTTATTTTTTTTGAGCAGAGCTCGTTATTATTTTGCAATATTTGGTCTGGACAATAAAAAAATTCTCTCTTGCGGGCCAAAAACTTGATCGACACGAAAAATTGCCATAATTTTCAAAATTCAATAAATAATTAATGGAAAAAGTATTTTTCGTTAAATCTTGACGTTGCGAACTTCAGGGTCATCGCGACTTTTGAGTGTCTCGAAAACTTTCCTTTTTCTATAATTCTTCGTATCAATTATTTAAAAAATAATGAAGTAGCCAAAGTGTCAGCGAGCAATGTTTCGGTTTGATCGTGTCAAGAGAAGAGCAGGTGGGACGTTGCTGGATATGATGGAGTATCGGAAAAAGAGAAGTAAATAAATAAAAGAGGACACGGAGTGGTCGCGAGCGAGGGGAGAAAGAGAACGTCCGAGAAATGAGATGGTAAATAGACGACGAGATAAAACATCAAAAGAGAAAGATACAGAGAGAGAGAGAGAGAGAGAGAGAGAGAGGGAAAGGGAGGGAAAGAGAATGGAGAAACGAAGGACGAAGAGAGGGCATGGAGGCGAGGACGATCCGCGAGAAACTGAAAGAAACGAATCAACGCGCGAAGGGCATTTGGAATGCAGTACTGTTATACCTTACGGTAAAGCCATCATGCTTTTCTCTCTCTTTCTCCCCCCCCCCTCTCTTTCCCTCTTTCTCCCACTTCCTCTCCCTCAGATCCTTCATATATATATATTCGTGTGTGTGTGTGCGTGTGTGTGTGATCGCGCACGCTCAACGGAAATTAGGACTTCTCTGCCACGGTGCCGTGGACTCTCTTGATTCATCGCTTTCTCGAGCGAGAACGTGTACACGAGAAAATGAACGAGATTGTTGGCTCGCTCTCTCGCACTCGGCTTGATGATCTAACTTGGGCAATGCAACTGACAAACTAGCATTTCTCGGGGAAAACCAATATTATCGTAGCGGTAGGGGCAATACGGATCAGCCAGTCCTCGTCCCGGTCCTCGGTAATATAATTAACGATCATTTTTAATGGACGAGTCAATGACCTTGCCAATTGAGGACACAAGTCCATTTCCGTGCACTTTATCTCGCGCAATCAATCGCATTGTTTGCCCTCGCTTATTTTTCGCCTCCGAATTTTCGTCATTTTCTCTTTTTTTTTTTTGTTAACTTTTACGTCGTTACGCTTTTTTCATTTGTTACGAAGGAAATGGGAGGAGAGAACTTCTGTTTGGAACACAGAACGATCTCTCAGACGCGAAAGTACGACTCGCTCCGGCAAGGGGCTCCCCACCAAGAAAGGAAAAAGAGAAAAAACAATGACTGAGTGAAATATCATAGGAAAAAAAAATAGAGAACGAAATGGCAGGAGAAAAATAAAGGCGAACGGTTAACCCAGCACTTGGCGTCTATCTCTAGTCATCTTGATCGTAGAATCGTTGTCACGCCGCGGTGTGTAGAAAGTACATCGCCTGTACCGAGAAGAAATGGCGTTGCGGGGATCCGCGTTAAACGCACCATGAGAAATTGTTCCAACGACGTTGTTTTTGTTTTTATCGCTAGAGACTCCGCAACGTCTGTCTCTCCTCGACCGCGGTGACGACGACGATCGGCCAAGTGTATGAAAAATGAAACCTTCACGCTCGTTCCAAAAATCTCGAGTTAGAAATTTTTTTTTCCCCTTCGATTGAATTTGTGGAATTTTTGGAAAAACTTTTTGGTGCGGAATGATTTTTTTTTGACGCTCTCCTCTCCAGTCTCTTCTTGGTCGGTTGAAAAATCGATCAACGCTCGCACCGCTGTCGGAAAAACCGGAGGGTTTTTTTTTCACCCTATGCCTCAGGGAAGAGTGAAATCGAGATGGCGAGAACACGACGATGCTGTCGTTTCCGCTAGCTTGCCGTCTCCGTCCACCCCTTCGCCCCTCATATTTTTCTTCCATACTCTCTAGCTCCGTCCCTCTCATTCGCTTCATCTCTCTTTTTTCTCTATCCCCCATTTCAACCCTTACCCTATATCTTTTCTCTCGGAGCTGGGGTTCGAAAGTTGTGCTCGGGTCGAGAGAGAGAGAGAGAGCGAGACGGAGAAGAAGCGGTAGAGGAAAGAAAGAAGAGCGAGGAAAAGGTCGATAAGGTTAGGGAAAAACGTAAAAGGCCGGGATGAAAGATAGAAGTAAAGTGGGTGGTACGAATGGGTGTGGCGGGTGGAAGAAAGGAGGAAAAAACAAGGCGATGAAAAAAAAATGGCGTGAGGGAGGGAGAGGCAAACATGAAAGTTTCAAAGTGCAAGAAAGTATATGGGAGAAAACGCTGGGGATCTAGAAAACCCGGACAGAAAAGAAACGAACCTTTTGCGCGCTGTTCGGCAATGAAACGAGCTAGTACGAAGATAAAAAGCAAAAAAGAAAAAAAAACACACACACACACCGTGCCAGCGGATGAAAGGAGAACGAAGGAACGGAAGAGCGGAAGAAGGACAAAGGAGGAGAACTTTCGATTGGTAGGATAAAGAGAACGAGTGGGATCTGAAGGGAAAGCAAAAAGAGAAGTCGAGGGAGAAAAGGAAAAATAAAAAAGAAGGAAGGAGCGAGAGAGAGAGAGAGAGAGAGAGAGATGGAAAGAAAAAAATACATCGAGCTAAAGAGGACGAAGAAGAAGGGGCCAAGAGAGTCACGGGGATAGAGAGGCAAAAGAAAAGGAGAGCACTCTCGTCCGGGCTCCGACGGAGAGCCAGAGAGAGAGAGAGAGAGAGAGAGAGAGAGAGAGAGAGAGAGAGAGAGAGAGAGAAACAAATAGAAAGAGAATGTCAGGAGGGAGCTTAGGCAGCCGGAGACCGTAAAGAAAAGGGGGCCACGAGAAAATAGCGACTTTGCCGTCCGCTTCGCAGGAAACGAAGGTAGAAGAGGGCAGGGGATGTACGAGAGTACAGCAACGGAGAAACTGGCGAGTAAATGGAGCTAAGGGAGAGAAAGAAGCGTCAGCCGAGAGGGATACACCCTCTTGCTATCTATAAGATATATATGTGCGTGTGTGTGTGTGTGTGTGTGTGTGTGTGTGGCTGCTCGTTGGTTATTTTCTTGCTCTCCCTGTCTTTCTCTCTGCGAAGCAAAAGAAACCCAGAAGGAAAAGAGGGAGGGAGATAAAAGAATGAAAGAAGGTTGCGAGGGAAATGTTGGCGGGATGGGTGAAGAAGGGGCCGAGAAAAGAAAGGAGGGAAGGAAAAGGGACGTTGAGTATAGAGAACGTGGGAGTTGAAAGAAGGGAAAGAGGCAAGACGAACGAAATGGATCTTTTCCCAACACACACACACACACACACACTTTTATATATGTATTTTTATTTTTTTATTTTTATACGTACGTTTCAGCTCATATATCCATGTATAAAGAAAATAAATATATATCTCGAGGGTTCGCTATTTTTTTTTTTACTTATGCCGTGGAAAAGTGTACAAATTCGAAAATAACGAAGTTTCGAACTTTTAAGTTCGCTTTTTTTTTTTTTATTCCACGTTTGAATAACTCGCATCGACGTAGTTTATGAAAATTAGCTACTAATTGATTTTAAAAATTATTGGAGAGACCGGGCCAGGAAATTATCAAAGCAACTTTCTGCAGTTTTTATTCTTAAGTGGAAAATTACGATCGAAAAGCTTCATGGAATATTCATCCCTCGAAAATGCATAAACTTTGTTGCTTCTTTCGTAAACTTTATTCAACGAGAATAATAAATGATTAGATGAGAAAAAAAAACGGATAAAAATTGGACGAAAGTGAGGAAAAAATTGGCGATGGAGATTCTCAAGCTCATAGCCAAGGAAGAGCTTTCCTTGCCGCCTGATGGCGCTGCGCTCTCGTTACTTCACTGGATAACCTGCAATAAGGGGAAAAATCGAGAACCTCGAGATTGTTCCTTCGCTCGAACTATAACTTCTGCTATTGCTTTCTCTCCCTCCCCTTCTTTCTCTTCATTCTCCACCTTTTATTTTTATTTTATTCGCTTTTTTTTTCTTCATGTTAGGGGATTTTTACGACGTACCGAAACTTCGAATAGAAACGAACCGTCTACTTTTCCTCTTTCCACCACCGGAGCATGCTCGCGTTACAACCGCACATTCGATTCTTTTCCATCCCTCCATTTTTTTTTTTCATCCCCTTATTTTTTTTTCTCTCGATCCCTTTCTCATACTCTCCCCGTTTCCTCTCATCCACCATTTCGTTAACGTTCCGTTTTTCTTCCGTGCTCAGAAAAATATTTTCTCTTTAGATTTCTCGGACCCGTGGAAAATATTTGATTGTCGACGAATTTCGATCAAAATTTCCAATCGTCCTGTTTGAATTTTCAGCTTTTTCAATGAAAAAAAAAAAAAAAAATTGTGGAAGAAATTTTTCGTTTGAAAATTATTTGCCGCGAAAAATATCTCCGCTCGTTGTTTTTATTTCCAATGCCCAGCGGTGGACGAAAAGACGTGGGCATAACGGAACGACCGATTAAAAAAATGTCGCTGACTGATGCCGCGCGCAGGCAAATCACGGAAATTATAATCGTATCCTTCATCTCGACTCGAATGCGTTTCTCGATCAGAGAGACACAAAATTATTCAATGTCACAAACGTTAATAAGCCCCGTCCAATTTGGAGCGTCCGTCTTCATTTGGCTCGAATAAGAATAAATCCTGGAAGCGATATGAAAAGATTGATGATATTATTTCGTAGGTATGAGCCAGAATAAAATAATTGATGAATTTTTCTCATCCTCACCGACGTCTTATTTATCGTTTCGAGATATTGTTTCTTCGCGCGGCTTTCGTCAACGTTTCATCACACACCTGTAATCCACGACGTTATCACACATTTTTATCAGTCAGCGTCTTTCTTGCTTGCCGAACCTGCGGCAGAGGTATGCGTTAACCCAATTTCAATATATCGGTAAAAAGCCCATGCGCGTCTTTCGCTGCTCCTCCTCGCCGGATAAATATTAATGAAAATTTACCTGCGGACACTTGACCAACGAGTCACAAGCATCGTTTTCCTTGAACAATTTCAAGCAACCAATTAATTCGAGTTAATGAAAATTTGTCGAAAAGTACAAAAGGCCCAAAACCAAAGTGATTAAAATAAACGAATAAAAAACACGCGTGACCGAATCGCGTTTCAGTAGGTCAAATGGGACAGGCCTTTTTGAGAGCACCGAGAGAGAGGACACGAGTTTACCGTTACTTTCCCACCTGATACATCTGTGGTCATCGTGCGAAGCACTCTTCGAAAGGAAAAAAAGATAAATAAGAAAGCTCACGAAGAATCGTAGCAACAATAATTTTTTTCATCCGCGTGAAAGTTGCAAAATTTCCCATTGTCTTTTGCAAATTTAATTCCAACATCGTCTGACAATTTTTCATGGAAAATTGCATTGTTCTCGTCGAGCTTCCTCGAGCCTGTGACAATAATTAATTAACGACGACGAATCCGGTGCGTCCGATAAGCATGCAGGGCGGAGCGAACCAAGAGCGATTACTCTCAAGCCTATCGACTTGCCGCATAGGAATGGACAGGCCGAGCTCTCACTCTCTTTTCTCCGGCTGCTAGGGATTGATTGATATTTTGTGAACGGTGGATCGTTGAAAAAAATGTAAAAACAAAATTTCTGCAAATTATTTGAAAATTCCTGATGTAATTCCTTTCGAAATGGATTACGAGATTCTATTTTACGTAAAATTCGACACCTGCCTAAACAACAATACTTGCTTGGCGACGTAATCATCGAGCTCCTGATAAGTCTTTAACTATCCGAAGACTCGAAAGAGAGAGAAAGAGAGAAAGAGAGATATAGGAAAAGAAAAATCGAGGTTACGTCGACAAGAAATCAGGAGAACTCGATGCGCCAGTGTGTTGTCAAAAAAAAAACGAAAATAAAAAAAAAAAAAAATAAAAAAGAAACGAAGAAGAAGGAAAAAAGTTGAAAAAAAAGCATTGGGCGAAAAATAAAAGCGGAAGAAAAAGAGCGCGATAAGGAAGAACGACGAGAGGGTGGCGAGAAGGGACCGCGGGAGGAG